>RJVU01069537.1:2318022-2354211 GCA_003731715.1 Anabarilius grahami
TCTAAATATTATACTAATAAATAAAATGAATACTTTAATAGTATATAGGCTAAATTAATATGGTCTGAAACTGACTGAAGAAAATCTAGATACAATGAAGATTTTAAATGAAGTCATGAAAAGAAAAGGCATGCAGTTATTTTTTGTGCATTGATTTAGGTTAAAAGAGATGTGCGAATGACATATTTTTATTAAAATTCATTTCATTGGCTGTTTTACATAAAACTTAAATAAAATTCATAGGGAAATTATTTGACTTGTCAGCTAAATATGACATAAGAAACTATCAATATTACAACCTAAAATATCAATTTGATGTTTAAATCACATTTTAACGACTTAAACAAATCTTAGAAATGTAGAGTACAACTAATCAGTTTCAATACTTCTCGACTAGTATTATTCAATATATTTAAGTAGTAATGAAGTACAATTCCTCAAGTACTTACGCCTCAGGTTATCTGTTGTGTCGCTGTTAAAAAAAATAAAATACTTGATCCACTAGATGACTTTATGAGTAGGTAATCTTTGCCAGCTAAAGCTTTCGGCTAGTTGGTTGATGAACAGACAGAGCAGCGGATCGGATGATGTTTTACCTATCATTTTACACAGACATGTCGCTCATCCACGCATCACGTGTTATGGTATCTATAGAAACACTTACTCGGCGCCTTATGGAGCAGCTTCGTTCTCAAGCTGAAGGCTCGTCCTTATCGTGCTCACCCGACACCGGCAGAACTGTCACGGAAAGGATGCAAAACCGAAGATCCGCATGTCGTGAGTGACGTACAAACTGACGCGTGTCTGTGACTGTGACCACACCAGTAAGGGAGTAACGGATTTACATGACGGATATATTCCACCAGGGGGCGCATTGAGGCTCAAAACACTCAATCGCCTATTGAGGCGCATTCAAATTTCAGGACGTTTTTTGTCTCATTGGAGAAGTTTGTACTCTAAATCTAATCATTACTTTTACCACATAATTCCAAGGATTGGTCTGTGTCATTTAAATTCTCCCTAGAAGTCGTTAAATTGTTTTCAAAAAATTTAGCTAGTAATCACAAACAAATATGATTGGTTAATCCAGAGAAGCGCTGGTAAAAGTAATAGGTTGTATGTGATCACGCTCTCTCTGCTGCTTCCGCTACAGGTTGGAAAATAATTAATTTTAACAATAAAACTGAGAAATTCCAGTAGTGTTTCGTGTAAAATAGACAGTGAAGAAATTAAATAGAATAATTAGTATGTATTAGTTTTCTTACCAATTACAGGCAAATTTCGAGCCTCTATCCCCTACCAGAGATTTGCCTACTATTTCTAGGGTAGCCCGAGTTAAAAGTGCCCTCTAGTGACCCCCTTTCTCAAAAACAACTTTTGAATCTTAAATGTCTAAATATCTTTAAAAAGCAAAAAAAAAAAAAAAAGCACTACGGTGCAGCAGGCCTATGTTATCTATGATGAACATTAACAAAAACAGATCAGAAAGCATAAGAACACTAAGAATCCACCAGGTGGTGCTGCAGGACTGTATTCGATGATAATATCAATTGGAGGACAATTGCCATTGTAATTGCCCAAAAAAGCCATAATGATGTTAAATACCATAATACCTTTGGTAATAATCCACAATTCACTGAAAATTTTTCAACTCATCAGCAAAAAAATGAATACTCAAATTGTTGTGTAAAACTGATATCTTATATGCTATTTTTGACTTGATGTTTTCAGTAGTTTATTGTGAAATCATAACCAGTTTCACAATGATCATAGAAACAAAACAACCTCCTAATGAATTACAATTATGCATGTGATTATCAAAGCTATACACATACAGGTCCTTCTCAAAAAATTAGCATATTGTGATAAAGTTCATTATTTTCCATAATGTAATGATAAAAATTAAACTTTCATATATTTTAGATTCATTGCACACCAACTGAAATATTTCAGGTCTTTTATTGTTTTAATACTGATGATTTTGGCATACAGCTCATGAAAACCCAAAATTCCTATCTCAAAAAATTAGCATATTTCATCCGACCAATAAAAGAAAAGTGTTTTTAATACAAAAAAAAGTCAACCTCCAAATAATTATGTTCAGTTATGCACTCAATACTTGGTCGGGAATCCTTTTGCAGAAATGACTGCTTCAATGCGGCGTGGCATGGAGGCAATCAGCCTGTGGCACTGCTGAGGTGTTATGGAGGCCCAGGATGCTTCGATAGCGGCCTTAAGCTCATCCAGAGTGTTGGGTCTTGCGTCTCTCAACTTTCTCTTCACAATATCCCACAGATTCTCTATGGGGTTCAGGTCAGGAGAGTTGGCAGGCCAATTGAGCACAGTAATACCATGGTCAGTAAACCATTTACCAGTGGTTTTGGCACTGTGAGCAGGTGCCAGGTCGTGCTGAAAAACGAAATCTTCATCTCCATAAAGCTTTTCAGCAGATGGAAGCATGAAGTGCTCCAAAATCTCCTGATAGCTAGCTGCATTGACCCTGCCCTTGATAAAACACAGTGGACCAACACCAGCAGCTGACATGGCACCCCAGACCATCACTGACTGTGGGAACTTGACACTGGACTTCAGGCATTTTGGCATTTCCTTCTCCCCAGTCTTCCTCCAGACTCTGGCACCTTGATTTCCGAATGACTTTGGACCACTGAGCAACAGTCCAGTGCTGCTTCTCTGTAGCCCAGGTCAGGCGCTTCTGCCGCTGTTTCTGGTTCAAAAGTGGCTTGACCTGGGGAATGCGGCACCTGTAGCCCATTTCCTGCACACGCCTGTGCACGGTGGCTCTGGATGTTTCTACTCCAGACTCAGTCCACTGCTTCCGCAGGTCCCCCAAGGTCTGGAATCGGTCCTTCTCCACAATCTTCCTCAGGGTCCGGTCACCTCTTCTCGTTGTGCAGCGTTTTTTGCCACACTTTTTCCTTCCCACAGACTTCCCACTGAGGTGCCTTGATACAGCACTCTGGGAACAGCCTATTCGTTCAGAAATTTCTTTCTGTGTCTTACCCTCTCGCTTGAGGGTGTCAATGATGGCCTTCTGGACAGCAGTCAGGTCGGCAGTCTTACCCATGATTGCGGTTTTGAGTAATGAACCAGGCTGGGAGTTTTTAAAAGCCTCAGGAATCTTTTGCAGGTGTTTAGAGTTAATTAGTTGATTCAGATGATTAGGTTAATAGCTCGTTTAGAGAACCTTTTCATGATATGCTAATTTTTTGAGATAGGAATTTTGGGTTTTCATGAGCTGTATGCCAAAATCATCAGTATTAAAACAATAAAAGACCTGAAATATTTCAGTTGGTGTGCAATGAATCTAAAATATATGAAAGTTTAATTTTTATCATTACATTATGGAAAATAATGAACTTTATCACAATATGCTAATTTTTTGAGAAGGACCTGTATGTGTGAGGTATGTAAACAAACGTGCCATATATGAATCCGTGAAAAACACTAATAATAAACATAATTTCTGTCATGACAACTTTTGGAGTGTTTGGCATGGTAATGGACAGGGCTTGACATTAACACCCGCCAACCCGCCAAATGCGGGTAGATTTCAGCTGTGGCGGGTAAGACAGCCACTCCCACTAGCCACTTTGGCGGGTTGAATATAATTTCAGTTTACAGCCAAATGATCGTCGAAGATCGTCGTAGCACAAAATTACAATCCAATCGCACAATTCGTTATTTACGTGCAGTTAGTGAAGGAGGGATAGGCGGAATTGCGCTGAATGACACACAACAGAAGCACTCGATCAGTTCTCCTCACGCCCGAATAGTCAAATACACGTGCACGCAGATGTCTAAATGTCCATCGCGTGGCGTATCTCGTGTGAATATAGTCGGTTACGGCTTAAGTGGACGTAAACAGGTGGGTAATAACTGGATATGCGTCAGTTTCGTCCATGCATTCAGCAGCCCAATTAAATAGGCCTACCTGTCTGTCATTAATGTTAATCAAACAACAAAAGATGTTAAATAAATGTAGGCTATATGTTAAATAAACCTACTGTATCTGAAAAAAGATTATTTTTTAATTTACTATTGTTTTTGTAATTTGCTTCTTTGTTCTTTTATATAGCCTAACACAAATAACTTATAAAATTTCTCATATTAGCCGGATGCTCATATTGTCCACCTCTTGTACATACAATGTAGTCTTGATTTGGGTGGTCAATCTGCATTTAAAAGTTTGAAAGGGTTTTAAATCTTCTAAATCAAGTAAAATGACTCAAAATAAAGTAATTTAAGCATAACAAAATCAACTTTAATCATATAAAATGTAATTTACCAACATCAAAATTGTGGCCAGTGAAAATGCTGAGTGGCTAGTAACTTTGGAAAACCACTAGCCACAGTGGCTGGTGAGCAAAAAAGTTAATGTCAAGCCCTGGTAATGGATATGACAATGTTGAATGCAGGCCCAGTGCCACGAGGGGGCAAAAGGGGGCATTGCCCGCTCAGTTTCAATTTGTCCCCCCTTAACCCCCAAAACGCGAATGATTTTAACCCTTTGATGCATACGATCACACCAATGTGATTAGAACGTTCATTGCATCACTGCTAAATTCAAACGTGCTTTCGCGCTGCTGGTGCAGAGCCAGAGACTGACGCGCTCAGTGCTTTATTGATATAATAGAATTCATGATATAGTTAACAAGCTTGTGAATATTTTGAATAATAAAGGAAAAACAAAATAAATGCAATACACACCTGTCGTAGTGTGTCTGCATGATGCGTTGCCATTACGGTCACCTTAAAACAGTCGCCTTCATGTGTGCTGGTGCCGGCTCTGGAGGAATAGATCTGCTATGCTGCTGCTGCTGTTCTTGCCTGCTGCCATTGCTTACTGCTGCTGCTGCTGAGCAAGTACGGGACTTGCTACTGCCAATACATACACTCTAAAAAATGCTGGGTTAAAAAAACCCAAGCTGGGTAAAATATGGACAAACCCAGCAGGTTGGGTTAAAAGGCACCTGTTATGCCCTCTTTCACATGATGTAATATAAGTCTCTGGTCTGGTCAAGTTTCAGCTTAAAATACCCCACAAATTTGCCCCTATATGGGGGTGAGCAAAAACACGCCTTTTACTATATTACTATATTGCTGGCTAAAAAAATAAATCCAAAATTGGTTGAAAAAAATGGCTGGGTGAAAACAACCCAATCCCTGGTTTTGTCCATATTTAACCCAGCAGTTTTTAGAGTGTACACGACATGCTTCTGTGAGCAAGTAAGACATGCTTCTGCTGTGCAATATAGCATACATGAATTACCCATAGCAGATCTATACAGGTGGAGCTGGGGAAGAAGGAGGGTTTCTCAGGGGCTCAGGGAGTGGGGGTGCTGCGGGTGTTTTTACAGGATTGTAAATGCAATGCAAATTTTGGTTCATTTACATTTATTAATTTTCAGCATGTAGTAATTTATTTGTAATAAACACTATAAGTGGGCTATTAAAACATGTTATTTATATGTTAAATAATGTTTTTTTAAATATACGCGCAGAGTGTGAAATAATTTTGCAGTGTGCATAGAAAGAATTCTACTCCTCAGCACAAGTCCACTTTCAGTGTTGTGTAAGGTAGGAAGGCTTCATTGCTCATTTTTATTTCCTGTCACTGTGCAGGATCTTTTATTGTATATGACAGAAACAGCTCAATAACCCTTTTATTTAAAAGCTTAATCTATGTCCCATAGACCGGCCCATTGCATTACGATTGCAAGCAATGTTAAAAATGGGATAATGCCCCGGTGCGTATGCTGTTCAAACTAGTGTTCTCATTGATACGCGCTTGTGGTACTTCGTGGAGTTTTGACGTGTTTTAGGGGCTGTTCACGTCACGTCTAAAAACGTGTGGAAAGCGCGGCCGCCGGCTTTCTCCTCCTTTCCACAAGTGCTTGCGCTCCTGTGGCATCTGTCGTTGAACTGAACTGCGCTCTCCACGATGACGAGGAAGTATTAGCAAAGGAATAATTGATTTCTAGCTCTTGCATTAGCTTTACTACTAGATATATTTATGGAGATGAGAAATAAAACTCAGCCCTGTATAGCTGATCAGCTATTCGGCTGAGCTTTTTCACAACAAAACCCGCCCAGTTGCTCCTCAAAACTAGCCCAAAACTAGCCCAATCGCATTTCAGGGAGGTCCCACGGTAATAATCGCGTTCCAGGGGGTAAAATTTGCTTTTTTGGCGGGGCTCCCTGGTAAAATTTGCATTCCAGGGACTAAATATCACATTATTTTGGGTCAATTGAACCCACGGACATGAAAAACAACTAGCGGCAACAGTGGAAAGTTGCCCAATTCCGCGGGAAAACCACGGACTTGGCAACACTGACTGCAACTGCTACAGCAGATGATGACCAACAATTTGAAGGTTAAGCAGCAAACTCATTGGCTACTGATACAGCAGGAACCAATCAGCTGTGCCTTATAAAGAATGATGTGATTGCAAAGCGGATTGATATAAAGGGATAGTTCACCCAAAAATTCTGTCATTAATTACTCACACTTGTGTCATTCCAAACCCTTAAGATGTTCGTTCATCTTCTGAACACAAATAAAGAACTTTTTGATGAAATCTGTTCTGAATATGAATGACAGTCTTACAGGTATGGAACGACATGAGGGTGAGTAATTGATGACAGAATTTTCATTTTTGGCTGAACTAACCCTTTAAGGACCAGCCTGCGCCATCTAGAGTTTCATGACAGAACTTTGTTCTGCTCAAAATGATTAACTACCATTGATTTTTTAATGTTTTTAAAAGAAGTATCTGATGCTCACCAATGCTGCATTTATTTGATAAAAAATACAGTAAAAACTGTGATATTGTGAAATATTATTACAATCTAAAATAACTGTTTTCTATTTTAATATAACTTAAAATAGAATGTATTCCTGTGATGGCAAAGTTGAATTTTCAGCATCATTACTCCAGTCTTCAGTGTCACATGATCCTTCAGAAATCATTCTAAAATGCTGGTTTGGTGCTCAAGAAACATTTCTTATTATTATCAATGTTGAAATCAGTTTTGCTGCTTAACGTTTTTATGGAAACTGAGAAACGTTTCTTTTTCAGGATGATGTGTCCTTGCTGAATAAAAGTATTAATTTCCTTTAAAACTTTGATCGGTAGTAAAAATAAAAAAGATATTTAAAAAAAATCATATTGGAATTTTCATTACAGACAGACTGACATACAAGAGAGCAAATTTTGTGGATAAATTCCCCCACCCAAAACCTGACGTCAACCTTTAATCAGGAAACTAGTCTCAGATCAGCTGGGAAGCAGGACTTCTGACCTCTACATGAAGGCGAAACCAGAGAACACAGCCTGACCAGACTGTTTTCTAAGGAAAGGTTAATCTTTGAAGTGACACAAATGATGTCACTGTTGACCTTTAAATGTGAGAAAAAGAAAAAAATATATAACCATATCCATCTGATCTGAGAACAGTGTGGCTCTCTGTGATATAACTGTTTTGGTGTTGGTTAGTGGCTGTGAGAGCTTGTCTGAAACCAGTTGTGAGGATTTTAGACCAAAAGGAAACCATTCGTATCAGGCTACACACAGAGGAGAGAGAGGCAGCCTATAGGACAGAAAATGTCCTGTGATTGGCCACTGTGCATTAAAAGAAATGATGAACAGACCAAACTGAACACTAAATTTACACATTCACCACAGAAGTTAATCACAGAAGAGCTCCACTACAGATCATCCAAACAGGTAAGGACAGAAATCATCACAATATAGTTGGAAACAGTTCACTATAATTTGTTAATTAATGCATTAGACATCATAAACTACCAATGAACAATACTTTCACAGCTTTTATTAAGGAAGGATGATATGTATTTCTTCATGTACTTGTAATACACAGTTAAATTAACATGTTAACATTAACAATGAACAATTATATATTATTAATAACATTAATGTCCAAAAGTTTGGGGTAGGTATTTTTTATTTTATTTTTTTAAATCTCTTATGCTCACTAAGGCTGAAATATTATTACACTTTTTTAAATAACTGTTTTCTATTTAAAAAATGTATTCCTGTGATACAAAGCTGATTTTTCTGCAGCAATTACTCCAGTCTTCAGTGTCACATGATCCTTCAAAATCGTTATAATATGATGATTTGCTGCTCAAGAAACATTTCTGATTATTATCAATGTTGTATGTTTTAATATTTTTTTGGAAACCATGATACATTTTTTCAGGATCCTTTAATGAATATAAATTCAACAGCATTTATTTGAAATAGTAACATAATTGTCTTTCATTTAAACAAACAAACAAACTTTTTTAACTCAAATTCAAACTTTTTCAAACTCAATTAACTTTGAATGGTGGTATAGATTAATAAGTACTGTAACAGGTTTATATTTGTACTTCTACTATTAATATTTTATTGTTGTATTTTATTGTATTTTATTGTGATATGTTGTTGGTTAAAAGTTTATAAAATGTGTGAATAAGTAATTTATGATTATATTATATAATAAGAATTTTCTTACTATTGTTTCTTTAAAATATGTGATGAACATTATTTCATTAAAGTGTCTAGTTGAAGACTATTGTACACTTATCAGTTGATGGATATATTAGTGAAAATATATTATTCAAATAATGCTTAATTTGCTTTAATATTATTCCAACGATCAAAAAGAATTTGCACCATTCAGTAAAAATAATATGTATTATACTTCTTGTTAAATGCAATATAATGATCTGGTCTTTCTCAATATAAATGTATTAATGGTACTATTACTGAAGGCACAAAATGTTTCTTAGATTTGTTGTAGTGTGTGACTCATGAAGGAAAATGCAAAAAAACCCAAAAAGTTATAAATTAAGCTGGTTATAATAATTTGCACAAGATCATGTTGGTGTAAAATGTCATGACAATATTTTGTATTCATATTTTTTTTATCATAGGTGCATCTTTATTCATGTTTTTATGCACTATTTAAAAAATGAAAATTCCAACAAGAAAAAGTGCACTTCAAATACCTGGATTATACACTTATTTAACCCAATTAAACAAAGTGTAGAATGGTGGACACTTCATCCACTCAACAGTTGCAGCTTAAGTGGATGCTGGATGACAAAATAACCTTTTGAACTTCATACACTCGACAGTAGAGTACACAGTGCATAGTATAAGTGTATAGTGTATAGTGCAGTATTTGGGTCACAACTTATAGCCGCTTTTCCACTGAAATTACCTGGAACAATTTGTACCAGGAAATTTTTCCCCCCTAGCTGTCTGTGGGCAAATTCCAAATGGCAGTTTTGCACACTTGAAGGGCACTTGTTTCCATCGCGATCTAAAGTACCATGAAGATTTAGTCTGGTGACATAGAAACTTTCAGTTCCAGCTGGATCAAAATGCTGTGTGAACTCAACCAATCAGCATGTTCAGCGCCCATGTCCCATCCCCTAAAGTTCCAGAACGTTGGAAAAGTACTACCTAGCGAGCAAGTACTTTCTGAGGGGGAAATTTTTACCCAGAACTTAATTTAGACCCTGGTCCCTGCGGTCGCTAGTTCCTGGGGAAAGTTCCTGCGGTGGAAACGCGGCTTATGTCTGACAATTGCTTAAAATAGTATTTAACGTGCATTAACTTTTTAAAACTTTTGTTGTTGTTGTTGTTCAGCATTATCCATCACAATGTGGATCCTTCAGAAAATACAGGCGGGAGCAGAAAGCCTACCAATGCAGATTAATCACCTTATCAGCAAAAATAAAGAGGAGATTTCAGCCAAGACCAGCATCTTCAATAAACTGCATAGCAATGTCCTCACACCTGATAAAATTCCTGACTTTTTTCTGCCGCCCAAGCTGACCAAGCGCTGCCTCATGGCAGACACAGAAAAAATCATCCAATGTCTGAATGAAGAAAAAAACGTTTCCATCAGCTCAGCAAAAACATCATTGTCAAGACATGGTACTGCCCAGTCACTGAGAGCGAGTCTAAACAAATCTACAGCAGCCTTGAACAAACTCAAGCCCATCCCATATTCACTGAAATGCTACGAGTCTGGTTTATTCGAGAGTCCGAACACGCGTCGCAAAGAGTCTTTGTTCCATTCAGCACTTACCGGTTACACACTGGAGCGAATGACCATCAAAACACCCAAATTTTCCTGTAGAGCAGTCCTGAATATGGCCAGCACAGAGAGTGACACGCCCTCTGCTGACTCCTCCCCTTATTCCACTCCTCCACCAATCAGAAGAGAGGATTTCACCAGCAAACAGTCATTCTCTGAAGATCCAGTTCAGCAAGATATTTGTGCCTCTAAATATAAGAAAAATAAATTTCACTCCACTCCTGACAAAAAGTTAAAAGTGTATCCCCGAGCTAAAGTTATTCAAAAGTCCCGTTGCACCAAACTAGCCCCGCCCATCCAGTTCCCACTGGACATGCTGCACTGCCAGGAACGCTTCCATCAGGAGCACGTGCTTCCTCTTCCTCAAAGAGGCCGTGTGCGCATATCTGCCTTCAGGTCCAGTGCAGCCAGGTGCTCTACAACAATTCGAATCCGTGTGGTCTCTGTGGAAGGCTTGAGAGATCCTGGTGACCCTCGACCTCTGACCTGCAGCTTGACCCTGAGCCTCACCCCAGGCAAGCTGCAGAGGCAACACAGTGCCATCATCAGGAACTGCCGTAACCCTGTGTTCAATGAAGACTTCTTCTTCCAGGAGCCAGAGGAGCAGCAGGGCAGTCTGGGAGATCTGGCCCTCAGACTGAAGGTTCTGGATAAGGCGTCAGGACTGGGGAGAGGGGTGGTGCTGGGAATTGTCATCAAACCTCTCTGTCAGCTACTGCCACTGTGAGACACAAACACACAAGGAAACATGCTCCAGATTTGTAGTGTCATTTTGACTATACTAGAGCCCTAGTTCTAAATTAGCAAGAATTAGTGCTTTTGAGCCATGAAGGATTCTATGCTGTGCTAACATCATGATCAAAAATTATCTGGTTTATTGATATCACAAACGTGTTTAAAAAAATGTTTTGGTAAAAATGCTTGTTCAGTGCGAAGCCCCTAAAACCCGAAACACACCAAGCAGATGCCGACGAACTGGTGGCGACGAAAGCATGCGGGGTTGGCTCACGTCGGCAGCGTCTGGGTCCAAAGTTGCCCTGACACACCAAACCAAAGCTCAACACCTGACGGCCAAGTAGCACGTCCATTCTGCGCCTGCGTAAGAAGAAATGCCTTTCCATACCAGCAGGTGGCAGTAGCTGAACAGCGTCACTGCAGCTGCCGTTAGAAGCTCCGGTTCCCATAGAAACCTGAGACTCGCGCTTAGGACTGCACATTCGCATGGGCTCGTCTAGCCTGAAAAATAAACTTTTTTAACGCTATTTGAGCATAAGAAACAACTTTTATGGGACAGTTCATGTCAGATTTTGTTGCTGGTTTGAAATATGTTATTTAATTGTGAGTTCTCCAAGCAGTTTTTGAGATTTCAGGATTCCCCCATTCAAATAGATAGGACTTGGTCTTGGATGCCCGAAATAGCTGCCCGGAGGCATTGCAAATATGGCCACCGAGTGAACAGACTTTCCTTGAAAGGGACTTTGGAGTTACCCTCTCGTTCTGCGAGACAACGCAAAAGCACTGAAACATATTTTTTCCTTCCATCACCATATCCCCAAAGCCACTTGATGGCAAGCCTACAAGATTAGCAAAAAAAAGTGTAACACCTGCTAATGCTGCGGTACGCAGGGAAGGAGACCAGAGGCCGTTTTTTATTGGATGTCAATGGAGGAGAGGCTTTACTTCACTAAATAAACTGCTTTTGTGGGAAAACGGCTTATCATTAATGATTCAACAGCCCATCTTCATCATGTTTTCTCTTAAACAGTCGTTTTGGATTGAGTTTACACCCAAAAAAAAATGCTGTTTTATAAGAGAAGTCATTTACGGCATTTCTTATTTATTTCTATGGTATCCGCAAACTGATTGACTGTCGTACCATTCTGAACGACATTCAATGGCGTCAACACTGTAATGTGATTGGTTAAAAAGGCACACAATCCAAGTTAGTCGTTAAACTTTTTCCAATGCTAGAGCCACAGTCCCTCATATCTCCTATTAATAAGACTATCTCTGATGTAACTTTATAGGGCTCCATAAATATGCCCTATATATATTTATAGGGCTCCATTACATGCTTGTTGTGTGTTTTGGCAGTGTTACATCCCCAGCTAGTCTAGGGTTTAAGGAACAAGTAACAGAATAAATATGATGTGATGTGTGGAGGCAGCAAGGTGCAAGTCCCAAACCCAGGGCTTTAACAAAGACCAAAGGCAACTCAAAATCATAAGCAAGTTCATTTATTATACAGATTTTGGAGGATTAAAGCTTCAAGAGGGGGCAAGGCCAAAATAACAAAAATAAACCCTCTAACTATTTAGGAAGAAACTAATCTACAAAAGAAAAGAAACCAAAATACAATTATACTCTAACTCCCTAACTAGCTTAAACAAGAGAAAACAAGATAAAGAAAATGGCACCCACCTCTCTACTAACCCTTCCCCAAATTATTAACAAGATAAACTTAGGTAAAGGAAAACAATAACAAAAGTATCTAAAAAGGAGATGACTTACAAAACATAAGGGTTTTCTGGTAGCACCAAAGTACAACAAAAAGTGTCAACACAATGACACTAAAGAAAAGAATCAATCAACAAGGTATAAGTCAAAGACAACTAATAAGGCTTTCTGGGTTGGGAGAAGAAGCCTCACGATGCAGCCTCCACACACACACACACACCCAGCTCTGTTCAACGGTGCTGCTTAAATCCCCACAGCATCCTCTCCTCCTCCAATCACATCAGATAACCAATTATTGATCATTGGAGTCAGGTGGCAGCCATTACTTCCTGCTTATGGAAGGAGAGAGAGAAAGAGAGATCAGGGAGAAAAAGAAAAAACAAAAACATACGTCCTTGGACGTAACAGGCAGTAATCAAATTTTATAAGATCTTACTTTCTCAAATTAAAGTACTGATGTATCAAAATCAAAATATTTAGCCAAAGATGTGCTGATCACTGAGAATTAAGCATCGTAAAGCTTGTGTTGCTTTTATAGTGTTGTGAGTCAGTGTCTGACATTGATGAAACTTTTAAATAAACATATTATAATAGTCAAATATCTCTGGATGTGGATTAAAGAGAAAACAAGAGAGAAAGATCAATAAAAGTACAGAAATAATATAAATCAAAATGTAAAAAGATTTACAATTTAAAATGGCAACCTCACCGCTATATTTGCAGCAAAAATTTACACACTGTGTATAAATTTTAATGGCATCTAGCAGCTAGGTTGCAAACTGCAACCAACAGCTTAGTCCACCCCTCCCTTTCGAAGCACATAGAGAAGCTACGGTGGCCGACACAGGACAAAGATGTTGTTGTCTGAGACAGCAGAAAGTAACCAGCCAATCAAACAAGCTCTGTAGAGCAGTTTGTCCGTTTAGGGCTACTGTAGAAACATGGCGGCGCAAAATGGCGACTTCCATGTAAGGGGACCCGCGGTGTATGGAGATAGACCCTGCGTTCCATTCGGAAGGGCTCATCCCTATGCCCTAATCCCTTCAAACAAGAATCACAGAAGAAAAGATAATCCTCCTCTGGTGAGATCTTGAGAGATATAATGTATTTTATCTTCAGGTGATTTCATCTAAGACTGTGGCTGAAGTCAGTTGTAGTTCTTGTGTTTCACTTTTCTTCATTGATTCTGCTTGTTAACAGCAGGTGTTCATCACTAATGCTCAATCATCACTTAATTTATCACTTTAACTCTGCTTCAGTGTTACTTTAACACTATTTAGAGAGGGACCATATGTACTCTGAGCAGAGTTGATTTAACTCTGGTGATTTTGCTGTGTACTTACCTGTACCCACCTCAATAGCAGCAAAAGTGTTTTGCAATACAATATGAACACAATTAGTACATTACTTATTTTTGATGTGAGTACATAGTAGTTATGGACACCTAATATAAAGTGAGACCAACAATAACAACACTGGTTTATTCCTTAGATGTCTGTCACATTCAAATATTCACATACTTTTTTATTGGATAATCTTGTTAGTAACAAAAAAGTCTAAATTACCTTAGTGGGGCATGTTGTCACACTATACAGCTTGAGTAAGTCACAGTGGGAACCTGTTTGACACTGATTTGAGTGTCAGAAAATTGCTTCTTTTTATTTGCACTGCTTTGTCAGAAAAATACTAAATTACAAACTAAAAAATATATATATATTTAAGATGTGCTATATGTTATTTCATGGCTTTTCAGGCAAAGATATGAGATAAACTGCCCCAATATCCATGTGACAACTTGCCCTTATTCATTAACTGAATATAATATCTGAACACAAGAGGGCGAGCGTGAGTTTCCTGTGTCAGATCTCAGCTTTGACTTCCTCAAGCACTCTGACTCTGAATCTTTACAGGAAGGAGAATGAAAACCAGTTAACAGAGGCCAAAGTGTTTGCCTAATTGAGATAATCATTAAAAAACTGTACAGTGTATGAACTTTCTCTTCCTCTCTCACACACAAACAGGCACGTTGCATGAGTGCACATGCTGTAAGGCCAGTGTTAAGCAGATAGAAAGAGAGTCCTAATTAGTCCAATAAAAACCCAAGTGCCTGCTCTAATAGAAAGATAAATGTGCAGGGAGGCAGCGCAGGACCTTTCCTTTAACTGCTGTCAACAGCCAATTAACTCTAAATGAGCAGTGTGTGCATCTCTGAACACTCATCAGACACCGGCTTAAAAAATGAGACTGCACGCATGGACACACACACACATACACACGTTCACTTAGCTATCTAAACGGGGACATTACATAGACTTTTACTGGTTTATATAAACAGCTAGCTAGTTATATCGTTAAGTACTGTAACCTAACCCTAACCTTAACAAAAAAAAAAACATTTTGTATTTTTACAAATAAAGAAAAAAAATATTTAGGGGGAGACCGAGGAGTGTTGTAACACGGGGTTAGATGTAACACTCTAAGTATGACATGTCAGAAAAGAGTTGTGGTAACATCACCAATACCATCCACTCCCATCTTCTTTTTGAGCTCACAGGAGAAGTGACATGTGACTGTGAGCAAATTTGTAGATTTTATGACCAAAAAAACTGATTTTCAGGTAAGAAAGTAAAATTTTTCATCAAGATTATTTTTTGCCTGGCAATCATTGAATTGTAGATACAATTACTTAACTTACATGACCTGAAGTAGCTGTTTCTCTAGTTTAATTTGATGCTTTGAATTTATGCTAACTTCAAACCCACATGCTAAAACAGTTAGCTATGTTATTGCTGTTTGGGGTGGGGATAGTTGTAACAGTTTATTAAAAATGTTTCAACCAACCCCTATGATGATTCCAATGAGTCCAGTTATAAATCAGATCCTCTGTTGAGCAGTCATGTGAGTTTTTTGTTGGGTATCAAGGGATTTATTCAGTAAATGTGTTTCCGTCGTAGTCTTCTTACCAGATAAAAATGTATCTGCCTCAATTAAACGCACAAGTTTTTGGTGCTCAGTATTAGACTTTATGCGCATCTTGATGTTTCTATCCAGCGTTTTTTATGCAATATCTCAAAATTCACATAAAAATAGTTGGATTTTGGAAAAATAGCTAGTGACTGAATCTTTATGTGACAGGAATACAGTACACTAACAAACACGTGCAGCAATTGTTTTGCACTATATTTAAAGTTCTAAAAAATACAATATAATATTTTTTGTCAATTTAAATTGTTCACGTTACATTTTTTTCTTTGTTCTTAAATTGTTTATGCAAAAATTGGATAGTGCGGGTGTTATTTCAGCAAATTACCTCTTAGTGTTTCATCTATCCCCATTCCCCAGCTAGTGTTACAACTCACCCCAGTAGTGTTGTCACGGTTCATGAATCCGCTGTCTCATTCTGGTGTCTGTGTGATGGTGTGGGTGTGTCACCTGATTGTTTTGTGTGGGCGTCGCCGCTGATTGTTGATCAGCGGCAGCTGTGGGCACTTACCATCTGCCTATTTAACGCCTTGTCTTTCGTCTCTTGTTTGTCAGATCGTTGTGTGGAGTCCGGGTGTTAGTGTCCTGTGTTGCTCGTGTTTGTGTGTTTCCCTGTATTGGACTTCTAGTCGCTGTTTCCTGGTTCTCGTGTTTCTCGTGTTTCTCGTTGGATTACTCTCTGGATTTCACTCACGGACTACATCACGGACTCATGGACTCTGCTCTCCGATCACCATTCACCACGGATCTTCACCGCCCATCGAAGTCCCTGTGTTACCACTCTCCTGCTGACTGTTATGTGTTTTTGTGTGTTTGTGACTGACAACCTTGTGTGTGAAGCTCTAATAAAGAGATTAACTTGCATCTGCATCCTCCCTTCATTCCGTGACAGAATGATCTGACCAATCATGGAGGCAGCAAGTTCAGCAGCTTTAACGGAGTTCATCAACCACAGCATCTCCCGCATTGACCAGCAACAGGAGAGCATCAATTCCACCGGACGCGCTGTCCAAGCGCTGGTAACACAGGTGTCCGGTCTCTCCCAGCAACTACAACAGCTTCGCGCTCCCACTGCGCCACCCCCACCGCCTGTTCCCCCCGCGTCGCTGGAGCGACGCAATCTGCCGGAGCCCCGCCTTCCTGTGCCCCAGAGTTACGCCGGTGAGCCTGAGTTTTGCAGAGCCTTTTTGAATAAATGTTCCTTGCATTTTTTACTGCAGCCTCGCACATTCAAGCATGAGGAATCCAAGGTGGCGTTCGTTCTTACCCTACTGACCGGGAAGGCGGCCTTATGGGGAACGGCGGTGTGGGAGAATCAAGACCCATGCTGTACCTCGTTCCTGGCACTCTCCGCTGAGATGAAGAGGGTGTTCGACCGTGCGGTTGCGGGCAGGGAAGCCGCTCGTCAGCTCACCGAACTCAAGCAGGGCAGCCGCACGGTCGCTGACTACGCCATCCAGTTCCGCACCCTCGTGGCGGAGTGCCGATGGAACGAGGAGGCGCAGTGGGATGTGTTCCTGCATGGGCTGGCCGACCGTATCCATCGCGAGATTTATGCCCTGCATCTTCCCCAGACCTTCAACGGGCTGGTTGACCTCGCCTTACGGGTGGATTCCCGTCTCCAGAGGCTGGAGCTCCTGGAGGCTCCCAGCACCAGATCCCAGGGAGCGGAGGGCCGGACGGCCAGTGCTGCAGATACGGTCGGTCCCGAGTCAGATCCTGAGCCCATGCAGGTAGGGAGAGCCCGGCTTTCCCGGGAGGAGAGAGAAAGGCGGAGATCCCTGGGCTTATGCCTTTACTGCGGTGCATTGGGACACTTCCTCAGGTCTTGCCCAGTAAAAGACCAAGCCCGATAGTAAATCTGAGGCTACTATCGGGCGGGATCTCCGCTGAGAAGTCCTCACCATCCACCCTTCTCCCGGTAAGACTGAGATGGGCGGCTTACAACGTCACCTGCGATGCACTCATCGACTCCGGGGCTGAGGGAAACTTTATGGACACCATCTTCGCACAACGGCACGGACTACCCACCTCTTCGCTCACTCACCTGATTACAGTCAACACACTCAATGGTCAACGTCTCCCTAACATCTCTCAGACCACGGATTACATCACCCTCATCACCTCCGGCAACCATAACGAAAGGATACAGTTCATGCTCATGGACTCACCGCACGCACCTGTAGTTCTCGGACACCCCTGGCTCACCAAGCACAATCCCCGGATCGACTGGCAGCTCAACACCATCACCGAATGGAGCACTCTGTGTCACAGGTCTTGTCTTTTGTCTGCTTGTCCCACGGTGTCTGCTTCTGTGTTACAGGAAAAGGCAGCGGATTTGTCTAACGTGCCCAAGGAGTATCTGGATCTGAGGGAAGTGCTCAGTAAGTCCCGCGCTGCTTCTCTCCCTCCACACCGTCCCTATGACTGTGCCATAGACTTAGTTCCGGGTAAGTCTCCGCCTAAGGGCAAATTATACTCTCTGTCTGTCCCCGAGAGGGAGGCCATGGAGAAATACATTTCTGATTCTCTGGCAGTGAAGTTCATCCGCCCTTCCTCTTCTCCAGCGGGGGCGGGGTTCTTTTTTGTGGGGAAGAAGGACGGATCTCTGCGACCTTGTATTGATTACCGAGGGCTGAACAACATCACGGTAAAGAATACTTATCTCTTGCCGTTGATGTCTTCAGCCTTTGAGAGGTTGCAGGGAGCGTCCGTTTTCACTAAATTGGACTTGAGGAACGCTTATCATTTGGTCCACATTAGGAAGGGGGATGATTGGAAGACCGCTTTTAACACCCCCAGAGGGCACTTTGAATACTTGGTCATGCCCTTCGGGCTGTCCAACTCGCCTGCGGTCTTCAAGGCACTCGTCAATGACGTGTTGAGAGACATGGTTGATCAGTTCATTTATGTCTACCTGGATGACATATTGATATATTCGTCATCTCTCCAGGAACATGTTCAACACGTCAGACGAGTGCTCCAGCGTCTGTTAGAGAATGGGCTTTTTGTCAAGGCGGAGAAATGTGAATTTCATGCACAGTCTGTTTCCTTCCTAGAGTACATCGTCTCGTCTGAGGGAATTCGCATGGATCCTGACAAGGTTAAGGCTGTGGTGGATTGGCCAAGTCCAGATTCCCGTAAGGCCCTACAGCGGTTTCTGGGGTTCGCCAATTTTTACCGGCGTTTTATTCGCAATTTCAGCCAACTAGCCGCGCCTCTGACCGCCTTGACCTCCCCCAGAACGACCTTCAGGTGGTCAGATGCAGCTGAGGCTGCATTTGCTAAACTGAAGGGCCGCTTCGTTTCGGCCCCCATTCTCATTGCCCCTGATCCTTCGCGTCAGTTCGTGGTGGAGGTCGATGCATCAGAGGTGGGGGTAGGCGCAGTTCTATCCCAGCGGGCGCCCTCAGACGATAAGATGCATCCCTGCACGTACTTTTCTCATCGTTTGTCTCCCGCTGAACGCAAATATGACATTGGTAACAGAGAGTTGTTGGCAGTCAAATTAGCATTGGAAGAATGGCGTCATTGGTTGGAGGGGTCGGGGGTACCCTTTATCGTTTGGACTGATCACAAGAACCTAGAATATATCCGATCGGCTAAAAGACTCAACTCCAGGCAGGCTCGGTGGGCACTTTTTTTCGGACGTTTTGATTTTTCTCTATCGTACCGCCAAGAACATCAAGCCCGATTCATTATCTCGTATTTTTGATCCGTTCGAGCGCCCGTCTACTCCCGAGTGTATTCTTCCTGAGACATTAGTAGTCTCCACTCTTACATGGGAGGTCAAATCGAAGGTCCTGGCGGCCTTAGAAGGGGTAACGCCTCCGCCCGGGTGCCCACCGAACCGTTTGTTTGTGCCGGAGGGGTTAAGGTCCTGCGTCATCAAGTGGGGTCATTGTTCCAACGTGGCTTGTCATCCAGGGGGTTAATCGAACCAGATTTTTGGTAAAGCAACGATTCTGGTTTTGTTTTGGCTTGCTCGGTTTGTGCCACTGGTAAGACTTCCAACCGCCCTCCAGATGGGTTACTCCAACCGCTGTCTGTCCCTTCGAGACCCTGGTCCCACATCACTCTAGATTTTGTCACCACCCTCCCAGGGGTACACGGTCGTTTTGACCATAGTGGACCAGTTCTCGAAGGCGACCCATTTCATTCCCTTGACTAAATTGCCTTCTGCCAAGGAGACAGCGGTTACTGTCGTAGACCACATCTTTCGGTTACATGGCCTCCCGGTAGATGTGGTGTCTGACAGGGGTCCCCAGTTTGTGTCCAAATTTTGGCAAGAGTTTTGTAGACTGCTGGGGCGACGGTTAGTCTTTCCTCTGGGTTCCATCCCCAGACCAATGGGCAGACCGAGAGAGCCAACCAAGACTTAGAGCGTATGTTGCGATGTTTGGCATCCAAGAATCCTTCCTCCTGGAGCCAACAACTCTCTATGATTGAGTACGCACACAATTCATTACCAGTGTCTTCTACGGGCCTCTCTCCATTCGAATGCAGTTTAGGTTACCAGCCACCTGTGTTTCCCAGTCTGGAATCCGAAGTCGCGGTCCCCTCTGCTCACGCCTTTGTCCAGAGGTGCCACCGCACTTGGAACAGAGCCCGTGAGACTCTGTTGCAAGTGAGGGCGCGCACCAAGGCTAAGACTGATCGCCACCGGTCGAAGCCTCCCGTATACGTCGTGGGTCAAAAAGTGTGGCTTTCTACCAAGAACATTCCGCTCCGTTCCGTTGCCAATAAGTTAGCTCCCAAATTCATCGGCCCGTTTCCTGTCACTAAGATTATTAGCCCAGTGGCAGTCCGACTCAAATTGCCTCTGGCGTACAGGAGGATTCATCCCGCCTTCCATGTTTCCAAAATTAAACCTATTTTTCACTCACATCTTAATCCGCCCTCTCCGGTTCCCCCACCACCGCAGCTCGTAGACGGGGAACCGACCTATTCGGTTAATCGCATTCTGGACTCTAGGCGGAGGGGACGCGGATTCCAGCACTTGGTGGACTGGGAAGGTTACGGTCCGGAGGAGAGAAGTTGGGTTCCTGCAAGGGACATTCTGGATCACTCCCTTATCGATGATTACAATCGACAGGTAAGGAGTTCTGGGAACGCCGTGAGGCTTTCCTAGGAGGGGGGGTACTGTCACGGTTCATGAATCCGCTGTCTCATTCTGGTGTCTGTGTGATGGTGTGGGTGTGTCACCTGATTGTTTTGTGTGGGCGTCGCCGCTGATTGTTGATCAGCAGCAGCTGTGGGCACTTACCATCTGCCTATTTAACGCCTTGTCTTTCGTCTCTTGTTTGTCAGATCGTTGTGTGGAGTCCGGGTGTTAGTGTCCCGTGTTGCTCGTGTTTGTGTGTTTCCCTGGATTGGACTTCTAGTCGCTGTTTCCTGGTTCTCGTGTTTCTCGTTGGATTACTCTCTGGATTTTACTCACGGACTACTTCACAGACTCACGGACTCTGCTCTCCGATCACCATTCACCACGGATCTTCACCGCCCATCGAAGTCCCTGTGTTACCACTCTCCTGCTGACTGTTATGTGTTTTTGTGTGTTTGTGACTGACAACCTTGTGTGTGAAGCTCTAATAAACAGATTAACTTGCATCTGCATCCTCCCTTCATTCCGTGACAAGTGTAGATTGTAACAATGGAACTTTTTGTATTTGACATTGACTCACATAATCTGTGATTGTGTAGTACATGCCTAAGTGAGTTATATTTGTAGCAGACAAATGTGGCTATCATGTATCAACATTTGAGACATCTAGCACAAACAACCACTGAGTTATTGATACTCAAACAAAAGGTGTTACAACTATCCCCCGTCTCCCCCTACTTAATTTTTGTATCCCCAAAAGGAGGTTTTGTCAGGTTTAACTTATGGTTACAAATGCGTTCACCAAATATGGCTAAACATACACTTGTACATTTCATTAAACTTGAAGACCACACTGCAGCCAGTCAAGGGAGATTGGGGCAAGTTGTCACAGGAGTTATCATCTCAGGAACTCAGGAAAAAGTCCAGTTCTTTTTTAAATGTACTGTATGTTTTCTAGCAGTTTTTGTATTGTTTTCAAACATCTAGTTCAAAACTCTCTTAAGTAAGTTTTTTTTGTAAACGACTAAAATTATGACATCATATTGCTGTAGCTGTTGATTAATCAAAAAACTAAAACCACACTGGCACATTCGGGCAAAGTCTGTGAAAATTTGAAGGCAGATTTGAACTAAAAGGCTGAAATGTGCTTATTAAAGATATTTTTATAAATGTCAGGCCCAAGCATGTTTTACATGTTATAAATTTATTATTAATATATCATTTTACAATTCAGCTTATTGATGCATCTTGATGTTTCTATCCAGCGTCTGTGAAAATTTGAAGGCAGATTTTAACTAAAAGGCTGAATTGTGCTTATTAAAGATATTTTTTATAAATGTCAGGCCCAAGCATGTTTTACATGTTATAAATGTATTATTAATATATTATTTTACAATTCAGCTTATTGACTACAATAGTTATTGTTCAATATATATACAGTGGGTACGGAAAGTATTCAGATCCCCTTAAATTTTTCACTCTTTGTTAGATTGCAGCCATTTGCTAAAATCATTTAAGTTCATTTTTTTTCCTCATTAATGTACATACAGCACCCCATATTGACAGAAAAACACAGAATTGTTGACGTTTTTGCAGACTTATTAAAAAAGAAAAACTGAAATATCACATGGTCCTAAGTATTCAGACCCTTTGCTGTGACACTCATATATTTAACTCAGGTGCTGTCCATTTCTTCTGATTATCCTTGAGTTGGTTCTACACCTTCATTTGAGTCCAGCTGTGTCTGATTACTGATTGGACTTGATTAGGAAAGCCACACACCTGTCAATATAAGATTGAAAAATGTAAGGGGGTCTGAATACTTTCCGTACCCACTGTATATATATATATATATATATTAACAATAACAATATATATTGACAATAACAATAACACTATTATTTCTTATTTATTTACACATTCATGCCGTCGAACTTTTGTATATGAGCAATATCACACGAGTAGCCGTGCGATATTGCTGATATACACTATTTACACAAGTGTATAAATAAATAAGAAATAATAGTGTCTTTAAAACCCTCTTTTGTCCAGCACTACTTCCTTCTGCCACGGATTCAATTGCAATTGCTATGCTATAAAGGATGTAAGTTAAATATATCCTTAATATTAAATTATTAAATTATGAAATTTAACATAGCACAATTCGATTTGCTCTGGAACAAGTAATAGATTAATAAGACCAAAGATTGCTGTTTTATGTACCCAAAATGAATTATATCTCATTTTTAAGACATAGCGGCAAATCCCTGAAGCACTGGCCAAGATGAAGCTGTTCTCGGCGGTTACACGACCCCTGAACGGCCACTGATGGCCTGGAGCTCACAAAACGTCTAAACAAATTGTAAAATAGGCGCTATAATTAAATATGAGTCACATATTTCAGGTCTAAACAACTACATTCTCGCCTAAAAAACTCTTAAAACTACATTTCGTGGTACAAGTGTAGCATTCGCAAAAATATGGTGGATTTGCTCAACCGCCATGACAGTCGCTTCAAGTGAAGTGATACAAACGGTGAAAAGGTAAGAGTGCTGTTATCACTAAAATATCACACGGCTATCAGCCAATCAGATTTGAGAACCAGAAAGAACTGTTGTGTGTGTGTACATATATATATATATATATATATATATATATATATATATATATATATTTTTTGTTTNTAATAATAATTATTTTACTGTTTGAAGTTTGTTGACAAGCCTTTTATAGGCTGTTTAAAGGCAAGTTCCAATGTGACAACTTACCCCAAATTACATGCTGTGGGGCAAAAAAAAAAAAAAGGTGTTTTCAGAGAACTGTATCTTTTACGTGTTTATACAGAATTTAAAATAATAATAATAATAATAAGAACTTAATTTAAAAATAAAAAAAATTACTAAAATATATACTGTAGTAAAAAATTTAATTGCTCTGTCTCTGTCTCCCCTTATACATTTTTTTAGTACAGCTGAAAGTTATGAAAACTTAAAAACTTTCAGAACTTCATAAAGGTCTTAAAAACACTGACACTGTGCCTTCAGAATTCATGGAAGTAATCAGATGAAGTAGTCAAGCACCAGACAATCTGCTATATTGAGCACCATTAACACAGGACTTGGCTGCATCTAACAATCCTTGTTAAAAGGACAACCTCCAACCATTTCAATTAGCCCAGAGGGCAGTCCGAACGTGGCTGTCTTTTCTTAGTGAATCACTGAGAAAGAGAGAAAGAGAGAGATTTAGTGATCAGCACTACAACTCTGGTGACCTCTACTCATCTTTTGTTAATGCATGGCAGATGAGCTTTTTATTATGAGTCGGTGACTTATGGCTCGAGGTGTGTTGAAGGGGAAAGGCAGAAGGCACATGCCAAGTAATGAAGCTCAGCCCTGAAAGAACAAATCAATGTGCTTTCACTGAACTCCAGCACCTGAGAGCTGCCATACATGAATTAAAATCTGAAGAACAAGAAACTACTGTTTAATGTCCTTTAAGATCACTTCCAGTTACTTGAAGAAATGAAGTTTTAATTAGTCTACCAACAATCTCCAACATCCATGCATCTCAGTAGAATTCTGTCATTTTTGTCATTGTTTCTGAATCTGAAAAAGTGTCATTTCCACTATGTCATTATAGTCAACATGTTGTTTGCATTCAAGCACTTCTGTTAAAACTAAATTAGTGGTTAAATTGTTGGTAGCAGTAAATTATGCCTCAAACTATAAGAGACAGTTAAAATTTGAGGGGAAAAAAACAAATACTCTATATATTTCACTCACTGTTTTTTGTTTTCAATGAAAAAATGAAAACAAAAAGATAGATTTTCATTTTTGAAGAAAGTCTTAAACAATAACAAAATAAATACAAAATTAAAATATGAAGAATGTCTATAAAGGCATCTGAAAAGTACCAAAAATAAAGGATGAAGACATAGTAAAAAGTTTCCAAGAGGGTAAATATAAAACGCTGTCTCACAACCAATTCGTACGTATTTTACGAGGTGGCTAATTCGTACGAATTTGTACGACCTCACTCATACGAATTCATACGATTTGTCTAAACCCTTGTGACGGGTAGGTTTAGGGGCGGGGTTAGGGGTAGGTCATTCGTACGAATTAGCCACCTCATAAAATACATACGAATTGCTGTGAGATCAGGTTGAAATATAATAAAAGTAAAAATGTAAAAATTTGTAAGATTTAGCAAAAATAAAAACCCCTTGAAAAATGCACTAGTACAAAATGATAAAGAAAATATCATTCAAAAGTGTGCGATCGGTAAGATTTTTTAATGTTTTTGAAAGAAGTCTTTTAATCTAAAAAAAAACAGTAATATTGTGAATTATTACAATTTGAGATATTTTAAAAAGTTATTTATTCCTGTGATGTCGTTAGTTCTAAATATTCTCAGAACGATTAAAACTTCCAGGTTTTCTTTTTTTTTTTTTTTCGTGTTTATGCGAAGGTTAGCAAAAACATTAGAGGAACAGTCAATTTTATCATCTTACAAACATTATGATAACATAACTTTTTGAATGCTGAATGTTTTGAAACAAGTACATTCAAAAAAGTTAGACGAACATCCAACTAAAACTTTTAATGAACAATGTAAATAACGTTTTTGTTCTAACATTTTTAAAACATTATTAAAGACTGTGAACAAACATTCTACTGGAAGAACGTTTGTTCATAACTTTGAGAGAACCTTGCCAGAACATTTGGTCTGTTCTGAGAACATTCCCTGTTAGCTGGGATATCTCATAACCTTATAACGTCCGGTTCCACAGACAGGGCTTAGACTATAAACCAAGATTAGGCCTTAGTTCAATTAGGGTATTTACGTATCTTTTATAAACGTGCCCTAGAAAAAAACATTACTGGTGTGCATCTTGAGACAAAACAATGGCACTGACATACAGTCAAACCAAAAATTATTTAGACATTTTTATATTTTTGGTATGTTTTTACTAGTGTGTGCAGGACACTATAGTTCAGCTATGTGAGTGAGGATAGCAAAATAAAGTAAACTGTGACATACAGTTGCAAGAAAAAGTATGTGAGCCACTGACAGAATCTGTGAAAATGTGCAAAATTTTAACAAAATAAGAGCGATCATACAAAATGCATGTTATTTTTTATTTAGTACTGTCCTGAGTAAGATATTTTACAAAAAAGATGTTTACATATAATTCATAAGGCAAAAAAATAGCTGAATTTATTAAAATTACCCAGTTCAAAAGTTTGTGAACCATTGGTTCTTAATACTGTGTGTGGTTACCTGGATGATCCACGACTGTTTTTTTGTTTTGTGATGGTTGTTCATGAGTTTCTTGTTTATTCTGAGCAGTTAAACTGAGCTCTGTTCTTCAGAAAAAATCTCCAGGTCCCAAAAATGTCTCAGTTTTCCACCATCTTTTGCATATTTGAACCCTTTACAACAGTGACTGAATGATTTTGAGATCCATTTTTTCACACTGAGGACAACTGAGGGACTCAAACACAACTATTAACAAAGGTTTAAACATTCACTGATGCTCCAGAAGGAAACACGATCCATTAAGAGTCGGGGGGTTGAAAACTTTTGAACAGGATGAAGAGGTCCAAATTTTTCTTATTTCGCTTGAATATCATTGTTTTTCATTTAGTACTGCCCCACAGAAGATACTTGCATGTTTCCCGGAAGACAAATTAAATACAATTTACCTTGATCTTCAAATTCCAAATGTTCTCACCCCCCATCTATTAATGCATCATGTTTTCTTCTGGAGCATCAGTGAATGTTTGAACCTTTTTTAAAAGTTGTGTTTGAGTCCCTCAGTTGTCCTCAGTGTGAAAAGACAGATCTCAAAATCATACAGTCACTGCTGGAAAGGGTTCAAATATGCAAAAAATGCAGGAAAACTGAAGAATCTGCAGGACCTGGAGGATTTTTCTGAAGAACAGAGTTCAGTTTAACTACTCAGGACAAACAAGGGACTCATGAACAACCATCACAAAACAAAAAAACAGTCGTAGATCATCCAGGTAACCACACACAGTATTAAGAACCAATGGTTTACATACTTATGAATGGGGTTATTTTAATAAATTCAGCTATTTTTTTTTGTCTTGTGGATTATATGTAAAATATCTTACTCAGGACAGTACTAAATAAAACATAACATGCATTTTGTATTATATTTTGTATTATCTCCCTTATTTTGTTAAAATCATTAACATTTTCACAGATTCTGCAAGTGGTTCACATACTTTTTCTTGCAACTGTATTATACCCCCCAAAAAAAATCATACAGTGGACTACCAGTAAAATTGATTAAAAAAAAAAGTATTCACACACTTTGACCTGACCATGTTTTGCTTAAGTGTTATCTGACATAATTAAGATTTTTTTTTTCTGACACAGTTTAACTTTGAGATCTTGTCATATTTTATTACCATTTTTTTAAACTATAGTGAATAAACTGAATTAATGAATCAAATATTCAAGGTGTCTGGAATAAAATTTTGGTTTGACTGCATTTTAAGATATATCTGTGAAACCGGGGGTATATGTCTTACCATTGTTGGGGAAAGTTACTAGTAATGTGTTAAAAGTAACATGTTACAATATTGCGTTACTCCCTGAAAAAGTAACTAATTGCATTACTTTTATGGAAAGTAATCCATTACGTTACTTTTGTGTAACTTTTTCTCACCTGGGCTGGACTTGCTTGTTTGTTTTTTAATAATACAAAACTAAAAACTAAGCTTTTGGCAAATGTAAAGGCCCTTTCACACCAAAAGTGAAATAAATAACCATCAGGCTGAAGGAAATGCAAATTTTTGCCTGTACAGTACAGGTGCAACTCAAACAAACCTTTAAGCTGTGCTGCCGTTCTGGATAGGAAGCAGGATAAGAAAGTTCAACACTCTTACTTCCGCAATAAAAACAAATAAGTGAAACACAAATGTGATGGTTATATAAAGTCATTTTTGCTTATGTGTGTGGTTGAATTGGAGCTTCGAAGGTCAGCAGCAAAGACAATGGTTAATAAAGTGAGATGAAATACATAAAGTCTATTTATACTGAATCAGTTTTTGTGCAAGTAAGATGAGTAAATGCATGTTCACTTTAGTTTTGAACTACAATAACTATCATGTTTGCACAGCGCACACTACGCCTCTGTACCATTACTCTCAATTTCTCTCAACATGGGGAAAGGAGAGCTGTCAGGCAGTCAATAAATGGGAAAACAAAATAACTTGCATTACTTATTTGAAAAAGTAACTCAGATATTTTGTTGGAAACATAAAAGTACCATGTTACTTTACTTGTTACTTGAAAAAATTTTATCTGTTTACGAAACTCGCATTACTTGTAATGTGTTACCCCCAACACTGGAACAGTATAGTGTAAATTTAACGGTTTGTGAGTTTGCTTTTGTTGAGCGAGTACGTTCTCCATCACTGTATCTAAATATGAACAAACAGCTACTTAACAGTAAAAAAAAAAAAAAACCCTGATATAAATATTTCAAGAGACAGACAGATTAAACACTGAATCTATCGGTTCAATTATGTGTTATGAGGAATTAACACAATATATCAATTATAATATTACCAATCCACACTTGATTTGCGGGCCACAATTCAAGCATTTATAAAGAATTATACAGTTGTACTAAGTTGCTGTGCCCGGGCTCATAATGGCGAGGAGCTTCATGAATTAAACGGTTCATTACGAAGGCGAGGTCTTTGCAGTCATTAAGACGGGCATGAATGTGTCACCTCCACCCATGTTGAAGTCAGAGTAATTAACAATAATACCTCATATCAAATTCTGCCCCTCAGACCAGCAACTTCACGATGACCTCATTCCTATTCATCATACTTTCCACATAATCCATATTTAAAAGACTTACGAATTTTAAAAAATCAGCATATCTTTCTCATTGAAAAGAAATGAATAAGAAATGGTCACATATTTGTTTTTAACGGGAGGTTTTTCTTGTGCACTGTATCATTTGGCGTATGTTACATTTTCAACAGGCGCTTACATATGCAAAATGTCACTTTTTGTTTGAAATTTACACTGTAGCTGCTTATGGTAAAAGACAAATTTTATGTCTTTTAAGATGCCAAGAAATTCAGATCACTACTGTCAGACTGTAATGAATCCAGAGAGTAATGAAAAGAGAGGAAAGCAAGCGCAAGAAAGAGAGACAGATCATTTTCATTGACTAGATATGATGTGGGTGTAGTTTTCACATCAGCCAGCCACTTGTGCATCTTATTTGTTCAGAGAGCAGGTTCGGCTCACTCCTGGTGTGAGCGTGTGCTGCAGCGCGCATATGAAGATGTATAAAAGAGCCTTTGCCATGCTAAACAGTGACACTCTAAATGGCCTCCCAACTGGCAGCTTTTGTGTTGTGAAGAGGACCAGCTTCTCAACTTCAAAGGTGAAATTTATGTCAAGACGGGGAGGACAAAACAACTTTATCAAACGGCTGCTTTTGAAGTCATGCAGCCGTCTCCTCTGGCGCTTTATGTGAAGCACAGCATCCTAGACACACACACACACACACACACACACATAGAATAACCTCTCGGCAAAAAAATCTATGGTCATCCCAATTCATGAAGTGGTCAGTGAATCAATGTTATTTAGATGAAGTCAAAATGGAATCAAAATATTAAGAAAGAATCAATTCTATCAGGCAATCAAAAAACAGGCCACCAGGTTGAATTTGTGATTGTAGCTACAAGCTTCTTGAAAGTTCATATGGCTAATTTGACTTTTTGTTCTCTAAAATTCTCAAGCCCATACATATTAATTTTAGTTTAATGTTTGATACTTTAAATGCAAGATATATTGCCCTGAACATTTTTATGTTGGGAAAAAACAGTCCAAATTTCCATATGCAAGAACATTTCTGCATTCTGTCAGGTTAAGTTTTCTCCATCACCACTACTTGTGGAGCTCCTGAAATAAATACCTGGCCATATTAGAAAGTTGCATAAAAAACTGATCTGGGAAACTGAATTGACTTCAAGAAGATGTGTGCACAGCACTAAACTTATAAAGCAATATTTACCATCAGGATGGATTATTAGGTAAATGCTCCTCTGCTGGACGGCGCCATGTTTTCTGTAGTTTGGCAAACAGACTCAGTCTTTCGTCTCTATGCCTCGGAGCAACAATTGTCTTAATGTTCGAAAATAGCGAGGAAGCGAATCCATTACTATTAAGCTATTTATGCTTGTGGATGTTCAGCCACTGTCTGTCAGGGTTCACCGTTCAAAATGTGGATTTGGTGAAAGAATTCACAAAGAGGAAGACAATATTGTAAATATTATGTTAGAGCACAAAATAAATATACTAAATAACATAAAAACTATTTCCTATTCATCGAAAATTCTTTTTTGTATTAAACAAAATAAATTTGCAGATACATTTACTCCTTCATTTAGGTATATTTTAAAGCATTTTATCTACCTATAATTTTACACATATGTATGCATAGTATATATGCTTTTAATTTTATATATAAGAGTAAATATATATAAATATACTGTACATATACAGCTTGGAGAACTATCAGATGAAACAAATGAGAAAAAGTCAGGAAAAAAAGACATTCCACTGCATAGAAATTGGATTGAAGTGTGTGATTTTACTCTAAAAATACTTCATTTACAAATCTTATACAATTATACTGCTTTTTTGAAACTCACATGCCACCTTAAAACAGCACACTTAAACCAAACCTGCTTTTGTTCACCATAATTGTCTATTTGATTGTTTAATCTTCATAAAATATTTAGATGTTGTGTTAGTAAATACCACGAGTGCAATTCAAATGCTAAAAGTGATGATATTCTACACATATTTACATGTATAACATTTATGATAATATATAAGAACATTTTAACATAAATGTATTTTCTATTTTACACAAATACAATAATTTAGCAAAATTCACTTTGGGTTATTTCATGACTCTCTCTCTCAGACACACAGAAATCCTCTTCACTGTTTTAACAGTGGCATACAAGCATGCAAGTCATAGATTTACATTTTTTAATTCTTTGTACAGTTTGTGTAGCTTTCATGTTTATAAGGCTTAACTTTTAAGTGTTTAAAAAAATGTACATCAGATACATGTTTTTTCTTATACTAGTCCTTTGTACAGTACACAGTTTTTAAAAGAAGTCAAAACCTAAACCTCATTAAACAAAGCAGAAAAGCGCATAGCCAAATATGACAACCTGCATTCTGCATAATATAAACTAGCCTCAAAAAAAAGCGTCTTTAACAGTTCTTAAAGGACAGCACAGATCTTCTGGAAAAGGCTGGCATCTCAAATCAGTCCACAGCCATCCCCAAAACATGCTCTACGTACCCTCGTGTCTGAATCTTCAGTTTTTGGCTCAAGACTGCAGGAGAGCAGGATGGAGAGACCCGCTTTTTTCCTCAACAAGAGCTGTTGCGTCTCTCTCCATCAGTGCTGTGGTTCTCGGGCACAGCTGCGTTACTCCCGGCGTCATGCCAGTCAGGGAGGGGACTGTGCCCAGGGTTGGCGTGGGTTTGATGGGCACGGGCACGGCGGGCATGCTCTGGGTTCCCGGGTGATGATGGTACAGCCCCTTCACCGCCACACTGAACGGCGGGTAGTCTGACGACACCGGCTCAGACAGCATGCCAACGTGTGGCCACACTGAGTTGACCATGCCACCCAGCTGAGTGGGCACGGGATAGCCGAGGTGATGCATGACCGACGCAATGGGCAAACCGCTGGCCATCACTCCTTTATAGTCTCTGCCAATCAGGCTCTCAATGGCGAACGGGTGCTTGAAGCTGCCACCCTGCCCGCCACCGAGCGTGTAGCTCTGGAAGTGCGAGAGGCGGCCCATGGTGCCCAGGTACTCCGGATGTCCCACACCCAGCTTGGCAGAATGGTGGTGGGATTGATGCAAGGAGTGCTGGGCATGGTGGTGAGAGTGGTAGGAGTGCAGCACGGGGCCACTCTTGCAAGCCGAATGCTCCACCCGCAGGAGCTTGAAACGCTTGCGGCGGCGGAGGAAGCTGCCGTTCTCAAACATGTCTCCACAGTCCGGATGCAAGGCCCAGAAGCTGCCCTTGCCCGGTTGGTCGGGGCGCCGGGGGATCTTGATGAAGCAGTCGTTGAAGGAAAGGTTGTGCCGGAGTGAGTTTTGCCAGCGCTGAGTGTTCTCGCGGTAATACGGGAAACGGTCCATGATGAATTTGTAGATGTCGCTGAGGGGGAGCATCTTCTCAGAGGAGCTCTGGATGGCCATGGCAGTCAGAGAGATGTACGAGTATGGAGGCTTCTGGTCACTGTAGGAGTTTTTGCCTGGCCGAGGCATGGCTTTTGAAATTCTGTGCAGTATCAGTCAGAAGCAAGCCAGCATATCATCCATTTAAATAAAAAAAAATCATTCAGCGTGCTATATAGCCTTGCTTTGATTTACTTCATCTGTTTGTTTTCTATGTTTACATATGCTTTATAGTCATAAAAACAGCTCACAAAGTCAAAATCCACAGGATTAAGGCAAAGTCAAAGTATGTCAAAGAAAACGGGACCGTTTGAAAGTTACCTCTCTAATGATACTCCTCACACGCGCGCGCGACACCTGCGTCCTCTCAGAGCGCGAGAAGTTCTCCCGGAGGATGCGCGCGCTCGGCTTTGACTCACAGAAGATCCGGCGACGCTTTTGTAAGAATGGCAGAGGTCCAGACCCCCCGCTAGTTGCGTTTTATTATGATGACACTGACTTTAGGACGAATAAGGGGTAAATAGGGGGAGGGTCTGACTTCATATGCGTTTAGTCTTACTCATCTGTACCAATCAGAGGGAAAGAGGAGCGCGCTCACTAATGAGTCTGATAATGATAACACACACTGCAAGACTAATGATGTGAATGTGAAATATCCATATACTGTTTATGGAGAGTTATTAGAATTATTTAAAACGTCTCGAGTTCTGGATAATCAAACTTTTTTTTTTTAAGTTTAGACTTACTTAAACAAGAATAGCCTCAAGGATACTTTATTTTTATGGTGTAGGCTATTGTTTACTGTGTTTTCATTTTCTCTGTCAATGCACTGTAAAACTGTTTTCAATGTAAAAATTCATCTTAAAATATAAAGCTAATTTCAACTTTAAAAAAATAAGTAAAAAAGTGTATAAAGTATAAATATTATGAACAAAGAGACATTTTATTTCCTGTGCAAACCATCACATGCATGTATATTATAAATATAATAATTATATTATAAGAATTTCTTCTTTTTTCAATTATGTACATTGAAGTGTTTTATTTAGCATTTTATGCTGTTTAGTTATTGTACAGCATTATTTTAATGTATGTGAACCCTGATGGTGATCTGTGTTGCTGATAAACTTTAAGTCATGGACTTCCATTATGCCACATGTGTTGTTATTATTGGAACATTTTACAGTATGAACTATAAAATATAGTCAGAAAAATTCCATCAATTTTTTTCTGTTATATATGAGACAAACTATTTACAATGAAGGTTTCTCATTATTATCTGTTCTAAAGATGTTTTAACATAAAAATGAACCAGGCAATAAAGGACGAACATGCTACTTTAGAAAACAATCTTTACATTTTTCTTCACACACTTTCTCCAGCATATCTTATAATTGCACAAACTTCAGTTTGTCAAGTTTAATCTATTTAAATGATGTAATATTAATTGTAAGTTGAAATAACATTTATATTCTTATAATATTCATAATATTAATATAGAAATTATATGAGCAGCTTCAGAAAGAGATGAGCATTTTTTTTTTGTTCGTTTGACTTTTGGTTTGTTAAACCACAAAACTGTCCTGCAGGCAACTTTTAAAGTCTTTCAACTGACAGTTCTGTATGACTCTGATTGCTACACATCAAATACATTTTTATTTATTTTTTGCTCACAGGTAAAATTTATGAATGTGTTTAGTAGTTTTGGCCTTTGCTCACCCCTAAAAATAAAGTGCTAAAATTATTAAGTTCATTGTTTGTTAGAACATAATAATCAAGGTTGGTCCTCTGAAATGTGGAGAGAGATAAAGGGAAAACAACAGGACAATCACATACTTACAAAAAGATTTAAAAAAAAAAAAAATCTATCCATATTTTTTCTTCCCTGAACATGATCCATCATAAACTGCATAATATGTAACCTTGTCACCAGTATAAGCACGTTACTTACATAATTAAATTCTATTTCACATCTCCTTTTTCTTGAGTAATTTCAGGTAAATGACAAATCATTTAAAAGCTGAAAGCGCGCACGTTTGCACGCACCAAGCGCGCGCCAGTTTTTCACCGGGCTGAGCGGAGTCAGAATCAACCTGTCAAGCTGTTTGCACTTTGCTCGTATTTCACAAGGATAAACACTTCCCCACAACCCCCGAGAACAGGTACTCCGGTAAACAGAATAACAAAAGCGCCGCCGCTCTTGTGCGGCCAGGTGTCACGGCACGGTCCCACCAGGCGCCTTCTTACACGGGTTCCCGGCGGGTCGCGAATACATTACATTAATTAAGCCTTCAGTGATTTACCTTCCTGAGAGAGATGTCCAACAATATAATTAAAGGCGTAGTGGTTATATTAGCGATGAATATTCAAAACCGTGTCAATTAATTAGCCAACAGATCTTTCTCATTTTGTTCCTGAAGAGCTCCGGTGTTTCTCTAGTTTAAAGGGTCACCGGCGAACGAGTCGCATGCATATTTCACACGCGGCGACACCCAGCGCCATTATCTCCCGGGTTTAATGTCTTTTGAAATGCAACTTTAGCGCCGGACCGCTGACGAATAACGTGTGTTTAAAAGCGCCTTTGACACGCGAATCATGTGAAGCACTTGGCACCGGAAGGCCCCTGCGAGGCTGAGGCGGGAGCGCGCGTGTTCCTCCTCACCGTGTTGTTTAGATCAATATTAAACCTGCTCCCACAAAGCGCGGTGTTAAGTAGACAACACGCTGATATGCATAAGAAATTAATTAGACGGTTTTCGCTGCATTCAACTCCTGGACAAATAACAACTTGTAAAGTGCACCTTCTGGGCATATTGAACATATGCTGGAATTAGCCTTAATTGACTAATTACATAAATTACTCATTAATTTTACAGCACATCAATTATAAAAGATATATCAATTAATTTTGCATAAATTAAGGACTGAACGTGGCAAAAACGGAGACGGGGAGATGAGCGCGCGAGGAGGGGGTCGGCTCTGGGCCGCGAGGCGAGGGTGGGGGGTTCGTCTGTTTGTTCCAAGATGCTAATAATTATTTTTTCAGCTCTGGGCGAGAGATTCTGACTCTTGTCATACAATAGGAAATGGAGAAAACCGCAATCATGGTAGTAATAATAAAAATGTTAAAGACCCCTTACTAAGTGAGCATAGTAGCGTTGCCGCAAGGACGAAGCATTTAAATCAATTAGAGTGGTCCTATTGGGAAATGAGACTCTGGCACCAGCAAGAGGACTTCATGGCCACCAAATGATTTATTAATGCCGATTAACATACGATCGCTTTAAGTGTGACGAGGAAGTCCTTCCATAAGTTTAGGTGATCGGTGCTTTCTGAAACCTGAGCCATTTGTGAGATTTTGCAATAACATTTTCAAGAACAATCACAATGTCTTCATTTTAAGATGTTGCTGCATTTCAAAGTTGATCAATTCTAGATCAATTGCATCAGGGCATATGCTGAGTGCTCAAAGTAAAAGTTATATGTGAAATGCTATAAGAGATATTTCAAGGATCAACCCTAAAGCAAAGTTGCTTTATCTGTCCATAAACTCAGTCACTTCAACGATATCTTCAAGATGGCGCATTTGAAGTAGATTTATATAATTGTCCTTCCTTCCCATTGCCTCTGGTCTATATATTTATAACAGACAAACTCATTCATCTTCCTACCTGCAGATCAAGCCGACATACGCAATTGAGTATAAAACCCATTCACATACTTAATATGGAATATACATTTTGGTTTTCTGTATTTGTATTTTTTTTCTCTCTTTCGCTCGCTTCTCTCTCACTCACACATACACATTAAAACAATCTATCTCTCTCCCCTGGTGAGAGCTTAGTGAATCGTGCAGTTGGCAGAGGCTGCCTCCCCCGTCATACACACACACAGGGGCCCACAGTCAGTGGCCCTTACCTACCACAACCCTTTCCCTACAGTTACTCCTTACCTTTAACAATCCATTCCTTACCTTTCACAATTCATTAACTATGCTTATTTCGTACCTGCATCAACATAATCCTGCTATTTTCATACCTTCCCAACAGACCTTAAAAATCTATTTTATTCTTGCTAAACACATCGTAGTGAACCTTTGGCATCCGGTAATCTGTCAATGTAAGACCCTTCTTCAACTCAAAATGTCCTTGGCAGGATTTGCACTAAAAATGTTGGTTGCTTTATGTACAAGTTGTATGTGATGTAGTGAATGAAAGCCCTTGATATATA
>RJVU01069537.1:2354342-2372374 GCA_003731715.1 Anabarilius grahami
TTAAAAAAAAACCTTTGTATTATTTGAGGAAAAAAAAAAAACTTTATTTAGTTGTTTTATGTATAAGGCTGTATGTGATAGTGAATATGAGCCCCTGATAAAAATAAAAATAACATGTTTAATAATAACAATAATATATTAGTATAATTTGTATTATATTGCAATACAATAAAATTAATATTAAAAATAATACTATTATTTATAGCTATAGCGGAGCTTCGTTTAGCAACATAGGAACTGTGCTAAGCTGCAAGGCTTTGGAAAAGTGGCATTATTTTGTTATTATTTGAGAGAAAAAACTTTATTGGGTTGTATGTGATGTAGTGAATTAAAACCCATAATAAAAAATACAAATATTGTAGTAATAATATAATATTTATTATTATATAGGTTATACTTTATTTGGTAACACTTTATTTTACAGTGTCATTGTTACACGTTACATGTAGTTACTGTAGTAATAACTCTAAATCATGCATAATTGCATACAATTAACCCTAAACCAAACCCTCATCCTAACCCTAACCCTACAGTAAGTACATGTAGTTACTTAAATGTATAATTACACTAACAATGGCACCTTAAAATAAAGTGTAACCCTTTCTGTGTTACAGTGTAATTACACATTTAAGTACTGAGTAATAATAACAATGTACTTACTGTAGGGTTAGAAGTAGGGCATGGTTAATGTTAGTTGCATGTAATTATGCACAATTTATAGTAATTCCTATAGGAACTACGGTTACAATTTATTTTACAGTGCTGTAGTTACATTATAATTACTTAAATAAGTACTGTGTACTATTAATTAACTACATGTACTTATATAGAGTTACAGTTAGGGTTTGGTTTAGGGTTAGTTAATTGTAATTATGCATAATTTACTAACGTGTAACTGCGGCACTGTTAAATAAAGTGTTACCGGAACTACATGTAACGTATAACAAGGACACTAAAATAAAATGTTACCTTATATTATAATCAAAATTAGTATTCAAATCTAGTGGAGCTTCAATTGGCGACATAGGGACTGTGCTAAAAAGCAAGGCTTTGAAAATTACTTTGTGCTATTATTTGAGAAAAAAAAATTAAGAGGTCATAGATTGACTCGGGCTATTTTTGTAGAGGATATTTTTTTTTATCCAATTCATGGATTGAAAGTGTGGCATTGAGAGCTAATGAGAGTTTTTAATTTAACTGAAAACCACTAGGTCAGTAGCTTTTCATACATGTTGAATCCTACAAGACAAAAAAAAAACAGAGACAACTTAACACAATTTCCCCTAGCCTCATGACCATGAGCGCTACGACTAAATTAACAATGTGTTTAACAACGCGAAAGATAGACATCCTTCTTAATGCGTTAAAGAAGTTCATGTGGAAACAGAACTGTGCGCTAACAACCATTTGTCGGGGCTGCGAGGGCCTCAGAGTTCAAGAGATACGGTAAGCGAAAGCCCGCTTCCTATCCGAGGGGTGTCGAGCACAGCCCGCTATGCTTGTGGGTGGCGGGCAAGAGACATCGTCTCTCTCCAGCGAGGATGTTCTTGCTCACCCCTCTTCCGCTTCCATTCACAGCTCTCCCCCTCCAACTCTTAATGTCCCCCGTAACACTCACTGTTCTGATTTTCATAAAGTCGTTCTTCTCCCCTCGCTGCCCAGTGTGTGATACCGGGATATGTGTAAAATAAATGATGTATATAGCTGTAGGGGGAAGCCTTCCTCCCCCAGAACTACCTTAGCGTCCAGGGAACATTGAACATTAGATCCTCGTTTAGTGAATAAATAAGCATTCAACTGAATGGCAGTGTTCGTGTTGGACTTTTGTGCATATTTTACCAGAAAAGGAGCTAGGCCATTAGGGAGTTAATATCAAATAAATCTCCACTGGTCGACTGGCAGAAAGGGACCGGCGGCTCTGTAGCGCCCTGTTGGGTTACTAATGACCTGAGCGGGCTTCAAATGAAGCCGTCATATGCATGTCATTTGCAGTATGTATATATTTATATATTATCTTCTAATTGTGTTTGAGAAGAGAACAAAGCCACAAGCGCAGCATTTAGGATCAGGCCATAAATGCTTTACAAAAGACTAAATAAGCTTGCTTTGATTAGTGCATGAAAGTGTGTGTGTGTATATGTTTGTGCAGATGACAGAATGATACTTACTCAGTCAAGTGTGACAATAACCATGGAAGTCTGACTCAAGATCGCAGTACTTTAAAAGGCCATAAAACATGCTAAGCTAAGACAGTACTTTGTTTCTTAGTAGGATACGCTGATACTGATAGGCTGATAAATATTTTCATGTTGATAACTGATAAATGGTTCATAGTATTTTGTTAAATAAATTACTAAAAAACCAAATCAACATAAACAAGTGAATTTAAGCATTACAACATTATAATATCAATATGAAAAAATGGAAAATCAAATTGAGATCTGCTAAAGGCACATTTAACAGTGTCAAATTATTAGTGTTTTTAAAGAAAAAAGGTCTAGTTCACCCAAAAATGAAAATTCTGTCATCATTTAATTACCCTCATGTCGTTCCAAACCCATAAAACTTTTGTTCATCTTTGGAACACAAATTAATATATTTTTGATATTCTCTCATAATTTTTGCCTATCCATTGAATCTATCGACGCAATCATTTTCAAGCTTCAAAAAGTTCATAAAGATATTGTAAAAGTAATCTGTATGAAGACCTAATTGCTTTATGTGATGAACAGATTTAATATAGAAACGCTGATCAACGCACATTAAATAGTAAATTAATATATAAATTAGAAGCTCAAAAGTGCATGTGATGTCTGTTGACATCCAGCTGTTTGTTGGACATAAAATGATGAGAGAATATAAAAAATATCTTCAATTGTGTTTCGAAGATGAACAAAAGTCTTAAGGGTTTGGAATGATATGAGGGTGAGTAAAGATGACAACATTTTTATGTTTTGGTGAAACTTTAAACTTAAGTGAGCATTACCACTGTAAAAAAGAATTGTTGGTTTAACTTAAAAAAGTAAGTTACCTGGTTGCCATAAAATTTAGTTCATTGAAATTAAAAATTTGAGTTAATACAATGAAGGTGATTGGTTTAATCAACAGAAACTCAAAATATTATGTTAAATGAACCACATTAATTATTGAAGTTGATTTGACAAACTAAAAAAATGTTGTGATAACAAATCGTGAAAATATTTTTTACAGTGTATAAAAGTGATCTAAAAGTAAAGAATAGGGTAAATAAGCATGAACAATATCCAGTCTGAAGCAATACTGATCGACCATACCCACGTCCCTATCACTGAAAGACATGATCAGTATCATCTTCACCGTCTCTATTAACTTTTTACTTGGTAATAAGGACACAAATTCTACTTGACAACAGTCAGTCACCCACTCTTTATAGAAAACATACAAGTTTTTTCCTTTCTTGTTCTTGCAGCTAATTAAAACTTAAGAAAAAAATCAAACAATGAGGCCTAGTTCTCTGCGGAGCTTTGGAGCCATCTGGAGCTCTCGCAGCCTCTCTCGTTTCTCTCCATCTTACTGCCTGGGAAATTAAATATGCACAAGAGAAACAGCTCAGTGAATAGTGTTGTGCTTTCAAATAGAATTAGCCAGCAATTTTGAAACAACCAGGCCTACTAAAACACTCAATGAAATCATTTTATTGTAGCTGATTAGTTACAGTCAAACTATCACTATGTACACAGCACACACTGTGTAATTTAGGTCTACTGTAATTGATAACTATACGGTCCTTGAAACAATTATTGCGTCAGTGTGTTACGGGGGTGATTAACCAACAATTTGTTTAGTTTTTTCCTGTACACACTCATCCTTCCTGTCTGAGGAAAATGTATACAACATATTGGCCTTAGCTTGAATCACTGGATGAATCACTTGAATCACTGGATGAATCACTTGAATCACTGGATGAATCACTTGAATCACTAGATTCACTGATGTAAATTCATTATTTATTTATTTATTTTTTACAAAATAAATATTCACCTTTACGAAAGTTAATTTGTATCTGGCAATTGTAATTAAAAACGAGTAACAGTATACGATTGTGTGTACAAAAAGAGCAAATTCAAATTGGTGGCAATGTGATTAGCTCATTAGCATTGTAGCATAAACTCCAGGCTACAGAAACTCTCAGTAATTTAAACTTTTAAACCTTTACTCTTTTTTCCATTCTTACAGATAGATAAAAATCTCATAAAAGCAAAAAGCAGGGCATATTATGATGGGAGCAGATCTGAGGTTTGAAGCTAACCATGGTCCAGTAATTAGCATGTGCAGGCGCTGCGTTGGTTAGCAGTCCTCGTGCTGAGGAGTTGATGAACTGTGCTAGAGATAAAACCCTGGAGCCACACACAAATAAATCTGTCATTTCACACGTTATCATATTCATGAGCGTGTGAGTCTGGGTGTGTATCTGTGTTTGTGTGTGCGTAGCACATTACAGATGTTACAATAAGCCTACTTGTGTGTCTCAAATGTGCTAGCTATTTGGGAAACGATTGCTTTTCAGACCAGAAGTTTTTGGGTATTCTTTTCCCCGGGAGTGAGTCTACATGCTGCTAGTGTTTTTGCCGTTTGGGCGAAAATGAGCGAAGAGCTAACGATGTTTGTCATGTGTCTCCAAGCCGCCTGTTTGTTTATGCTAGGCCAGTTCTGCCCAGTGCTGCCTGTAAATAATTACCCACCCTAATTATGGCCTGGAGTTAGCAAGCGCGCTAAATGCTTTTCTGATGAGTACTGCCCTGGGTTAGCAGGTGCTGGGTGGCCCTCCTAGGGACTCAGATTGAAGAGGGGGCCCATATTCCTCCCTCGGGTCCCACAGGCGAATGGGTCGTGTCGCTTCCACATACCCCCCGAAGAATAATGTGTTTTACGCAGGGGGGCGGTTCTCCACACAGGGGGCGTAACATTGTGTGCAGCTGGCCCCTAGTGTGAGATCCATTATGCTGGCCTTAAGATCGCCTTGTTTTTAAGGACCTTTGTCATTAAGACGTGTCTTGCTGATAGAAATCAAAATAAAGTGGTGAAATTCACTGAATAAATCTCATCGGATCCAAAGACCTTGTGGTGACAATCAGGGGAATCATGCAACTGAACTTGACAGCCAGTGATCAATACTGTATTTTTTTATTAATTAATAATTTTTTTATTTATTATTTTAAAAAAATAGCTTTGACATTTTAATACTCCTTCTGTGGAGGGAGAATAGATTTGATTCAAATTCAATTCAGACTGGTTAGATTTGGATTATGATTCATTTGGGTGACCATTTTGCTTACATAAATTTATTCTCTCTCTGCTAATGCTGTAAATTATAAACGGTGGTGTTTCAGACTTATTAAAAAAGAACAGGCTCTTAAAGTCACAATGAAATCAAAATTGACAATTTTTTATGGAATATTGCAGTATTTATTATAAAAGACTTATCCGTGTACATCATTATTTATTTATTTTTTAATTCATGTGCCCTCATAATCTTTTATTAAAATAACTTTCCCTTCAATTTCCAGACATCTTCTCTGTTTACTGGCGTGAGGGTGGGAAAATATGTCAATCACATGAGATCGCAGTAATAGCAAACAACGATCCAATCAATTTTGATGGACAAAATCAAGTCCCGCCCTATATTTTTTCTTGTTTGAGAAGCCATTTCACTCAGATATACATCACAATATGGAAAGAAAGGACTATCGCAACTTCCATTTGATGCCAACTTTAAAAGTGCTTACCATTAAAGTTGTGATGAAACAAGTAGCGACAGAAAAAAAGTAGGGTGGACTTAGATTTATGTATCAGTTGTTGACTGGATTTTGACAGTAGTGGACTTTGCTATGTTTCACCCATTTCACTTGAAACGCGCACACACCAAGGTTGGAAATTAACGGGGTTAGGGCAAAAATCCCATCCAAATTAATAATAATGCCCCTAAAATTTAAGATATATAGGGCAAAAAAATGTCCCTGTGAGTGCTTGTTTTTAATATTTATAACAGGATATAGAGTGCTGTTTTCCCGAATATCAGCATGATTCCAAATGTGATAGATAGCCTGTTTATTTTAATATTAGGTGACTTTTCTTTTAGACTTGGAACATCCGCTTTTGCTCTATTTCGCCAATGAAAATAGTTCCAAACACTGTAGGGCCATTGCACTTCTCCGACTCCAACTGTTTCTTTGAAAGATCACCTATGGATTTTGAGATATGGGTGTTCCATTAAAAAGATGGAGGCAGATGAATGCGCACTTTAAGGGTGGAGTTTAAACGTCTGAATAATTACGTTAATAATAACGACTTCGTTACTCTGTTATCGTTATTATAGTTGTGGTGTAGACTTTTAGAATGATTATTAAAATTTCATAGTTATAGTAATCGTCCTTGGAGTAAACAGATCTTTCTACTGGTTGCACTGTATGTTTTTCACTGCAGTAACCATCCTGACTTATTTTTGCAATTATCCATGTTTTAAGTATTTGACAAGCTGGATGCATCAAAAGTTTATTCCAAAAACAACTGCGCCACAACTGATAAACATACTCTGTTAAATCTGAAAATAAATCTCGACGTAAAATCCACAATGGTGTCAAGCGCTAAAATACTTTTACAAAGACATGCTGAACTCCGTCTTCACGGAGGGGTTGGACAGGGGGGCAGCTTGTGTGTGCCATCACGAGTGCTGTGTGTGTCTTGTAGCATGTCGCATCAAACTTTTACCCCCCACGGACGTGCTCAGTCTGTCTCCCAAACTTGCGCAGACTTGCATTATGTCAGCTCGCGCTTTGCCACCCCATTTGCTGTAGCTGTACTGCTGTGCGCGCAGACAGACTTATCAATCAAACGCGGCTTGATGGATTCTTCAGAACGATGGAACAATCGCCTCAGAAGAGCTGCGGAGTCTCGGAGCGCTTTTTTCTTTGACATAAGGGTATGCAAAGAGTGTAAATGGATGAACGGTTGATTGATTCTCGCCAGCGATGTTGTTGACAGCAGGAAATGTGTTTTGCATTGACTGTGTTTGCATGGGAATTTGCACGGGGCATGAGTTATCGAGCAGGAGTTTGGACCTTAGGCGATTCTACATAATGATGGCAGGTCGGAGAAGCCGAAATTCACTGTTTAACAGCCGTTACCTGTGGAGGGCCTGCAGAGAGAGAGCGTACAACCACAACAAAACAAAACATTACATATTTAGAAAGGTTATAAGGCAGAATAAAAATATTTTGTTCTTGCAAAAATATAATTTTGTGGGATAATAAAGATCTATCACTAAAATTGTTTTATGGGTGGCCCTCTTGACCCTCAGGCCCAATGTATAGGTGATGCCATAGTGGGTCCCACAGTGCCCTAACATTACCGACTGTCCCCCCGACGAAGGCCCCGTGTTTAGGTGTCACCATTACTAAAGAACTCACAGAGAGATTCACGTTTACACAAGTGTGTGTGTTTGGAAGAGTGTTACTAAGAGGGGTATTAAGACTAGATATTGTCAGAGCTCTCATCAGGGTATCTGTAGTGAAAAACGACCCTGTCCTAGAGATGGTAATAATGCAATGGCTGCACACAGTTTTCCTGTCAGATTTACTCCCCCCCCCCCTCATTCGCTTCCTCACTCTCTGCCTTCTTAGCAACCTCTCCATTTATCTGTGTCTGTCAGTATTTCCTGTGGAATGACCTACAAGGACATAAAACTAAATAAACAAATAAACTTCTTTCCTCAACATCTCTCAGCAAGTGTATTATATGTCTGAAGAACAATTATAACATATGCACTTTTTTGTGGGTTCTCAGCATGAAATTTGCTATTTTTGAGTGTCATTCTCCACGCAATAAACTTTTGCAATGTTTCACAATGCAACTTCAAATGTGTGAACTGTTACAAAAGAATTTAAGATATTTAGGTGACAACATCTTTGTCTTTTCCCCTTTCATTACCAGCGAATGCCCATATTTTTTAACTATGCAGTCACCTTTCAAAATTCGCGTTGATTAGTTGAGCTTCTGAAGTACTTAAACCCACAAAATATCAAGAAAATCTACCTCTGAACTGAACAGACTGAAATTATATCACAATAAGCAAGTGTGGTGTGAAAGTAATAATGATTCAAGGCTATTAAGACTCTCTGAATATTAAGATAGAAGTTTGTATCCAGTTTTGACTCAAATCATTAAAAAAATTTAAATAATAAAAATCAGGTAAATGATCTCAAAAAAGGTAAATTCTAGATTAAAGACTAAACAACGTTTGTGTTCATTCTGAAATATGCCTATATATAAGTGCATTTTTAATAAAGAAATTACATAACAAGCCTTCATTATGATTATGTGAACATAAACAAGATTTGAAATAATGTTACTTTAAGTGCATTTCAAACAAAGTTACTTAAAACTTTGAGGGAATATGGTACATTCAACGATAAACACATAAATAAGAGATTTTAACAATTGCACTACGCACACACACTCAAAAACAATCAAATTTTGTTTTTGATCATTTCAAAAGTCATAAAAATGTGATAAACACTGCAGCATTAAAGTAAAAAAAGCAAACATGACGGCATGTGTGATTAGCCTCTCCTTCAAACACGAAATAATCGTTGTAGACACTTTTTCACTTCTATTCAAAACACACATGGGGGTCCCATTACATCGCTGTAAAGCTTCTTAAAAAAAGTGTTCAAAAGCAACCATGAAAAGAACAAAAAAAAAAAAAATCCATTCTCCAGAGACAAACAAAACCATTAATTAAAACAAGCTTTTAAACATCAATCTCTCTGCCTGTCACAAAATTATCATAATCTTGGAATGTTAAGAGTCTGTAGAGTAAACAGTTAATTTAGAGGAGTATTAATCAAAAAGTCTGGCTTTCTGTACCCCCTCTGTGCTGTGGCACTTGCACTTTTTCATCTAGCGCACTTTGTACACTTTGCACAGAGTGGGGGCAACTTTTAATGCACTTTTCCATGTGTGTACTTAAAGGATGCCATGTTGTAATTTTTATGAAACCCTGTTTACCTTCAGTATTTTATTGAAGGTTTAATACTGAGATAAGCGTTCACTATGGTATGACATCCAATACTATATATTTTAAAAACATAATATTTTCATAAATGGATATATTTTTGTAACATAATTTCAGTATTTCTTCAGTATTTACTGTAACACCCATGATGTACGATTAATGTAAGGTAAACTTGAGGTAGCTGGGCTGTTTTTTCCACAACAGTGTCATTAAAGGAATAGTTCACCCAAAAATAAAAAAAGTCCCATAATATACTCACCCTCAAGCCATCCTAGGTGTATATGACTTTCTACTTTCAGCCGAACACAATCAAAGTTATATTAAAGGTGCCCTAGAATCAAAAATTGAATTTACCTTGGCATAGTTGAATAACAAGAGTTCAGTACATGGAAATGACATACAGTGAGTCTCAAACACCATTGTTTCCTCCTTCTTATATAAATCTCATTTGTTTAAAAGACCTCCGAAGAACAGGCGAATCTCAACATAACACCGACTGTTACGTAACGCCCCCAATATTTGCATATGCCAGCTCATGTTCAGGGCATTACACAAGGCAGTATTAACGTCTGGAGCTGCACAGCCGAATCAACAGACTTTATGCAGGTAAGCAAGCAAGGACAACAGCGAAAAATGGCAGATGGAGCAATAATAACTGACATGATCCATGATAACATGATATTTTTAGTGATATTTGTAAATAGTCTTTCTAAATGTTTTGTTAGCATGTTGCTAATGTACTGTTAAATGTGGTTAGTTACCAATGTTTCTTACTGTATTCACGGAGACAAGACTGTCGTTATTTTCATTTTTTAAACACTTGCAGTCTGTATAATTCATAAACACAACTTCATTCTTTATAAATCTCTCCAACAGTGTGTAATGTTAGCTTTAGCCACGAAGCACCATCAAACTCATTCAGAATCAAATGTAAACATCCAAATAAATACCATACTTACGCGATTAGACATGCTGCATGACGAACACTTTGTAAAGATCCATTTTGAGGGTTATATTAGCTGTGTGAACTTTGTTTATGCTGTTTAAGGCAAGCGCGAGCTCGGGGGGTGGGGAGCATGAGAATTTAAAGGGGCCGCAGCCTAAATTGGCTCATATTTAAAGGTGCCCTAGATTCAAAAATTTAATTTACCTCGGCATAGTTGAATAACAAGAGTTCAGTATATGGAAATGACATACAGTGAGTCTCAAACTCCACTGTTTCCTCCTTCTTATATAAATCTCATTTGTTTAAACGACCTCCAAAGAACAGGCGAATCTCAACATAACACCGACTGTTACGTAACAGTCGGGGTGTACGCCCCCAATATTTGCATATGCCAGCCCATGTTCCCAACATTATGAAAGGCATTAGACAAGGGCAGCCAGTATAAACGTCTGGATGTGCACTGCTGAGTCATCAGACTAGGTAAGCAAGCAATAACAACAGCGAAAAATGGCAGATGGAGCAATAATAACTGACATGATCCATGATAACATGATATTTTTAGTGATATTTGTAAATTGTCTTTCTAAATGTTTCGTTAGCATGTTGCTAATGTACTGTTAAATGTGGTTAAAGTTACCATCGTTTATTACTGTATTCTCAGAGACAAGAGCCGTCGCTATTTTCATTTTTTAAACACTTGCAGTCTGTATAATGCATAAATACAACTTCATTCTTTATAAATCTCTCCAACAGTGTAGCATTAGCCCATTAGCCACGGAGCATAGCCTCAAACTCATTCAGAAATAAATGCAAACATTCAAAATAAATACTATACTCACAGGAATCGATGTATGCATGATGAACACTTTGTAAAGATCCATTTTGAGGGTTATATTAGCTGTGCAAACTTTGTGTTTGCTGTTTAAGGCAGTCGAGAGCTCGCGGGGGCGGGGAGCGGGAGATTTAAAGGGGCCATGTGCTTAATCGGTGCATATGTAATAATGGCTCAAAATAGGCAGTTAAAAAAATTTATAAAAATAAATCTATGGGGTATTTTGAGCTGAAACTTCACAGACACATTCAGGGGACACCTTAGACTTATATTACATCTTTTGAAAAGGGGATCTAGGGCACCTTTAATGATGCCCCAAAATAGGCAGTTAAAAAAATGAATAAAAAAAAATCTATGGGGTATTTTGAGCTGAAACTTCACAGACACATTCAGGGGACACCTTAGACTTATATTACATCTTTTGAAAACACGTTCTACGGCACCTTTAAATAATATCCTGGTTCTTCCCAGCTTTGTAATGCCATTGGATAGTGCCCAAATCTTTGAAGCTCAAAAAAGCATATCCATCCATCACAAAAGTTATCCATATGACTCCAGTGGGTTAATAAATGCCTTCTAAAGCAAAAGGTTTTAAATATAGATATTTTATCGCTTCAGAAGGCATTTATTAACACACTGGTGTCGTATGGATTACTTTTATGATGGATGGATGAGCTTTTTGGAGCTTCAAAAACTGACCCTATTCAATGCCATTACAAAGCTGGGAAGTGTCACAAAACACCACAGCACCAGATCCCATCACTCCACCCACACGATCTCAATCGCCGGAATTCTAATCACACGCACCTGTAATTACTAATCATGCACTTCCATATAAACCAGCACTTCAAAAGACTTGTCTGGTCTTGTCAATGTTACCCTGCATTGCCACCCGACTACTCACCTTTTTGGACTGTGTTGCTCTCTTTGTCTTCTTCTGTGGCCCACTCTACCTGCAAGACACTATCACAAGAATTCTATTTAAGTGCCTTACTTGCTAAGTGCCTTACTTGCTATTGGTTAATTCCTTGAACTACATTCTCTGAGTCTCCTCTTCTGTGGTGTGACAGAAGACCAGACTGTCCTCTGATCTCTTTGCAGAACTTGTTCAAACACTACGGCAGTCACTCTTACCATCCACCTCTGCACCTTCTCCATCGCTGGATGGTGTCGCAAGCCCCATGGCTCAACCAGTGATTTGTGAATTGAACGCCTCACCGATGCATCCTCCAGCCGCTACATCAGCTGCTTTCCCTCCAGTACCTGTTCACGAGCCCATGCAAGCGGATTTATAACACCTCACTCGTGTGAAACACCAAAGATGCATTAATCAACATCTATGTCTCTACTGTGGAGCTGATGGCCATCTCATGTCGGAGTGCCTGGTACGACCCCGTCACCCAGCGGTAATCATTATTCCTGAGATTTCTTGTCTGAATCATACCAAGACAACATTAAATACAACTTGTTACTCTGTTTCAGTGGAGGCCCTCATTGACTCCGGTTCTGCGGGGAACTTCATCGCCAGCCACTGCCTCAAACATCTCCACCTCCCCTGCTCGCACCCACTAAACATCAATACTATTCTGGGAAAATCGCTGGGCAGAGGCATCATCACCCATTGCACTCCGACCATCTCTCTGCAAATAGGATGTCTCCACAGTGTGCTGGAGGGTTCTACAGCAAGCCTGGGACGCCCATGGATGGAACAACATCAACCATCAACTCCTTGGCCATGGGGACATCTTAAGATGGAGTGATGGATGTTTTCAGAACATACAAGTCTCTATCCTGGGATCCATCTGCTACAGAAGCCTTCCAACATCTCAAGGATGCCTTTTGCACTGCCCCAATCTTAGTCCATCCTGACCCAGAACTATCCTTCATTGTCAAAGTGGATGCTTCAACCACTGGAGTAGGGGCAGTGCTATCCCAACAACAGGGGAATCTGCCTAAACCTCATCCATGTGCATTTTTTTCCGAGAAACTGTCCTCGGCAGAGCAGAATTATAATATTGGCGATCATGAACTGCTGGCCATCAAATTAGCTGTAGAGGAATGCTAAACATCCATTCGAGGTAAAAACTGACCACAGAAATCTGGAATATCTTTGTGAAGCTTGCCGACTCAACCCCAGACAAGCACAATGCACTCTATTCTTCACACGATTCAACTTGAAAAGAACTTGCAAAGAACTTCAAAGCAGATGCCCTGTCAAGAGTCTATTCACCTGAAGTATGTTCCACACCTCCCGAACCAATTCTCCCTCCAGCCATCACCGCCAGCCCCACAACGAAGCCATCCAAACCGAACCACCTCCGCCGGGAGGTCCTGAGGGGAGATCATACCAACTGCCTTGCACATCCCCTTCATGGATTCAGTACACTCCTCTTCAAGCTCTGGACACCCAGGCAGCCATCAAACCCTCTCACTCCTCCATCAGCACTATTGGTTTGTGAGAGACTGCCCCATTTGTGCCATTTCCAAGATCACTTACCTGAAGGTAAATTGGTGCCATTGCCCATTTCCAGACAACCGTGGTCCCATGTAGGAGTCCATTTCATGACTGACCTACCACCATCAGACAACCATACCTGCATACTCTGGGGACAGATTCTCCAAGGCTTGTCATCTAATCCCTCTTAAGGGCCTTCGCTCTGCCATGGAAACTGCTGAAGCATTGTTTCAACACGTATTCCGTAACTTTTGGAATACCAGAGGACATTGTCTCCGATCGGGGACCACAGTTCATCTCAAGTGTCTGCAAATCCTTTTTCCAACTGCTGAGGGTCTTGGTCAGCCTCTCTTCAGGATACCATCCACAAACCAATGGCCAAACCGAAAGTAAAAACCAGGAAATTAGCCGTTTCCTGAAGAAATACTGCCACAACTAGCAGCACAGCTGGGTTTGCTATCTCCCTCAGGCCGAGTACGCTAAGAATTCCCTTCGTCAACCATCCAACAGGGCTAACACCCTTCCAGTTCGTACTTGGTTTCCAACCACCCCTGTTTCCCTGGTCAAGGTGAGCCTTCTGAAGTCCCAGCTGTGAATCACTGGTTTGAAGTAAGCGAGATTGTTTGGGACTCGGCACACATCCACCTACAGAGGGCAGTTCGGACACATAAGAGCCAGGCTGACACAAGAAGATCTTCCACTCCCACTTACCATTGGGGACAGAAGGTCTGGCTCTCCACCAGAGACAAACGTCTCCGACTCCCCTGTCACAAGCTGAGACCCCGCTACATCGGTCCCTTCACCATCCACCGTCAAATCACCAAAGTCACTTACCATCTCAACCTCCCAGCACAGTACCATATATCACCCACATTCCACGTATCACTACTCAATCCTTATACTAATCCTCTGGTGCTGCTGACGTACCTTCGTCTCCTCCTCCTCTTCCAGTAGAATCCGAAGGGTCCATCTACAAGGTGAACATCATCCTGGACTCTCGTAGACAAGCCAGCTGCCTTGAGTACCTGGTCGACTGGGAGGGGTATGGACCAGAGGAACGCTCTTGGGTATCTCGTGATGACATTCTGGATCCCTCCTTGCTCATAGAGTACTATCAGAATCCCCCAAATTGTACAGCACCCAGGGGCCGAGGTTGTTTACGTTGCCATCATCTGAGATCTTCAGGAGCCGCCCCTGGAGGAGGGGGTACTGTCACAAAATCAGCCAATACCGCAGCACCAGATCCCATCACTCCACCCACACAATCTCAATCACCGTAATTCTAATCACACGCACCTGCAATCACTATTTATGGACTTCCATATAAACCAGCACTTCACAAGCACTCACTGTCTGGTCTCGTCAATGTTACCCTGCATTGCCACCCGTCTACTCACCTTATTGGACTGTGTTGCTCTCTTTGTCTTCTTCTGTGGCCCGCTCCACCTGAAACACTGTATCACAAGAATTCTATTTAAGCTAAGTGCCTTACCTGCTGTTGATTCTGAATTACTGACAATAAACTTTTTGAACAGCATTATCTGAGTCTCCTCTTCTGTGGTGTGACAGGAAGAGCCAGGATATTATTTAATGTAACTCCGATTGTGTTTGTCTGAAAGAAGAAAGTCATATACACCTAGGATGGGTTGAGGGTGAGTCAATTATGGGATAATTTTCACTTTTGGGTGAACTATTCATTTAAAGGCATAGTCATGTCAGAAGTGTTGAGCTGTGGTGCTTAAATGGGTGACGCAGGTTCGAATCTGGCCTGCAACTTGTTTCAATCCGATTTCCCGCCCCAATCTCTCTCCATAATCTCTGTCTAATAAACGAAGAAAAAGCCCAAAGAAGATAGTAGTCAAAACATTAAACAAATCTACTGAGGGCGTTTGCCCTGTCTATTATCAGCACGATCAATTGTCTGTGAGCGCACTGTAGCTGCAGTAAGAGGAGAGTGGGGCAGAGATGAACAGATGGCAAGAGAGTATCATAGCAGTTGAAGGTTTATTCACAGGTGTGTTTGAGGAGTCAGTGTGTGCGTATGAGGGGAAACTAAGAGAGAGCTAGAAAGATGGGGGGCACTGCTGTTGTAATAATGTTGGAGTGGGTGTATAATGTGAGTATACAAGCTGTTAATCTCTCCTGTGTAGCTGTGTTTAAATGTGTTTATGCTTCATTAAGCATGCATTACCTGCTTCATTACTGCTGTGTTGCAACCACAGCTAGTGAGTCTCACGCTCCGAATGTGGGTGTGTGGAAGTTCATCGCTCTCAGAGACTGACCCGGGCCTGACAGGACTGACTGCCACACCAGCTTCCTCCTTAGAGGTATTTGCTCTTTTTCTGAGCTTTTTCTTGCTTTACTGTCACTTGTGTAGTGTTGGAGGTAACATGAGGGTGGGTAAATGATTTTGCATACATAAATACACATACATTTATACATTGATTCCTATATATATAAAAAAAATAAACAATGTATTAATTATCACTGTAAAGTCTGTAATGACTAGTGTGATCACTCCGTACTGTGCCTGGGCCTGCTTGGAAGAGGTGGGCCAGAGCACGGTTCAGTTGGGCTCGAGCGCAGTACGCATGTAATGTAAGCGCTAACCGCTCCGGAGCACGGAACAGCTACTACTCTTGTGTGCGCTACTGTCATCATTATGACAGCAAACATCTTTATTACTACTTGGATAGTACACTTTTCAATTAATTTAATTAATTTGAGTGTCTTTGGGTTTATAACGGGTCTGGTTCTCACCTTATTGATGAACAGGAATTGTAGTTTGCGAGTAAAGCTGTAAATTCATCTATTAACGTCAGCTGCCTAAAATTAAAATATCTTCTTTTGTGTTCAGCAGAAGAAACTAATTCATACAGGTTTGAAACAACTTGAGGGTGAGTAAATGATAACAGAATTTTCATTTTTGGGCGAACTATCCATATTTAAAACTTTATAAACTATAATAACTAGCTTAACTATCCTCTAATATGTGCATTGCAAGTGAAAATCACTGCGTTGCATAAATGATAAATCTATTAGGCAGTCTATTAGCTAAAGTGCTTTCTTCACATTTTCTTCCATACAAAAAGTTGCAATGTATATGACGTAACCGTGAACGTTAAATGCAATGTGAGTGCAGGCCAGCAGGGGAGTGGGGACAATCACGCTTGGGCTCGGTTCAAGGCAACCCTGCCTAGTGTGAGTACACTTTCATTCACACCAAGAACAATAACTATTGATAACAATATCTATAGTAACATCCACACCAACGGTCATCAGTTACAAGTCTAAAGGATTTGCGTCAGAGGTTACTCTTTTGGTGTAAATTTGATGCGTACGGCTGTCTGCTGGAAGCTAGTTATTATAATTTACAGTTTTAAATATGGATATTTTCCTTACAAAACCCCATCGCTTCACTTCAGAAGGCCTTTATTAACCCCTTGGAACCGTATGGATTACTTTCATGATGGACAGATGCACTTTTTTTAGCTTCAAAATACAACTCCCCATTCACTACCATTATCAAGCTTGGAAGAGCCAAGATATATTTTAATATAACTCTTCTTGTGTTCGTATGAAAAAAGATTGAGGGTGAGTAAATCATAGGATAAATCATAAGATAAATTTCATTTTTGGGTGATCTAAAATCGTTCTGAAAGTGATTCCAACATAAAGCAGGATGAATTCTGATTAAATGTTTTTATTATTCATCAGCTGGAAATTATTCTGAAAGTAATTCCAGTTAAATCTTTTCTCTGTGCTGTTATTGTTATAGTTGTGGTGTGGACTATTCTTTTGTATTTAGAACGATTTTTAGAACTCTGACTTTATCATTATAGTTACAGGCCTAGTTACCATCCTTGTTGTGAACGGGCCTTAAAAGGGCCTTTAGGCTACTTTTTCAAATCAGTAATAAGTGATGCATGTTTCAGCAACAGTAAAAAGTCAGTTTTATGCTTTTAGGACCCCTCAAAAAAATGAACACATATAATGTATGGGATAATGTACAGTCAGCCGATCGTTACTGCAAAACAATAATATAAAACAATATAAATCACAAAATTAATTTACGTAATTATAATCTAGTAAATTAATTAGCAATTAGTAAAGTTACTCTATATTGACTACTGTGCCCATCATGTAGCTAGCTATATTGTATCTCTTTCGTCCAGCTCTTGTGTCTCTTACCAGTTCGCTGTTCTTACGAAAGAGGTTTTCATTTTCTTGCTTTTCCAGAAGACTCTGGAGCTTCTAGCCATTTATCAAAATTTGTATTTTTACCATAACAGTCGTCCGAGGCCATTTTACCGCAAGATGGTTGAAATTCCTGACAAGATGATACTAACTAGCGTTTGTGTGAAGAGAGAGACACCGCGGAGTGATAACAGGAACACAAAAAGTTGCACCGTATTTACAAGATCGTTTTCTGGCAGAGTGGCGGTTTTTTAAGAGTGTTTTGACGACTGTTACATGTTGCTATTGACCAGTCCCTATCAAATTTAATGTTTTAAGGCGTTAACCACACTGTCATAGCCTAAACAGCATTATTGTTATATGTGCATGGTTATTCACAGGATGCAATTGTGAGATTGGAATTGTACGAAAAAATTAAACCTAATTAAACCTTGAAAATTAATCTGTTAAATGATCATTTGCACAATAATAACTTACATATAAATCAATATTATAGTTTTGATAAATATTAATTGGATTCATATTTGGATGATTCTTTACTCAGTCTTAT
>RJVU01069537.1:2372425-2412631 GCA_003731715.1 Anabarilius grahami
CATTATTAATTCTTTTTTTACAAAATTTGTCAACGGTATTAGTGTTAAAACAGTGGATTGAGGACTTTGAAACAAGCTAAAAGGAATGCAACTGTATTTTTGTTTGATTGCGAATATGTTTTAATTTTAAATTTAATGAATTGATAAATTAATACATTTAATTTAAGATATAGGCTAATGCAAGAAAAAGCTATTATTTAAGAGAGTATGAAAGGAATAGTGTTACAGACGCAAATGATGGAAGAATGATTGAGAGAAAGTCACAGTGCTCTCATACTCCACACCTCCTGATAAATGGCGACACCTTCTGGTCACTGACTTCTCATAGAGAACAATAGACTATGGGTCGGATTAAAACTACCTTTAATGCCTACGGAACGGAATTTGCGACCATTATGGCTTTGGGAAACGCACCCCAGGTCGGTTGGTTGCAACTTATTGTTATTTTTTAAAAATTATTTATCAAACAGTATAATAAAAATGAATAAATAAACCTTCCCATATAATTAATTCATCATTCAAATTCATACTGAAGCTATTTATACAGTGAGGTAATTAAATATTTTATAGAATTTAACGTGGATATATCTAATCCAAAGGTCTCGACTAATCATATGACATCGGACCTTTTGTAGATTGTGTCACATGATGACAGGCAGTACGAGTTGGGAAGGTCTCTAAGGTTGGTTAGTTTGCTACTTTATTTTTCCTGCCATCCTGTATGAACAGGCAAAATACATCTACAAATTATTATTTATTATTTAGTCACTTAATTAAACTCGTACGAACTGAATTATTTATTTAATATTATTTGAAAAAGTTCGATTTGTATTTAGTAAAATTGCAGGACTTTTATTTTAAATTAATCTAAAAGGAAATACGTAGCAAGGTCGTTGTGGAAAAAAACTGCCAGTGTGATGAGTGCGAAACTCACCGGTCACATTACTGTAAGGATCAACGTACTGACCTGTTGTATCCCAGAAGATATCGCTTCTTCATTTAGTCTCAAGATTCAAAACAGCTGGGATTGAGACGATATTCCCTGGCTGAAAACGAGCACGTTAGATAAGAGAGAAGAGTCTAGAATCAGCAGGGTCACTGTCCGCAACAGAACTGACAACTGACTGGATCAGTGAATCACTTTAAACGCGTTGACATGAGGAGTTTGCCTTATTTCTGCCGGGGAGAGGTTATCCACGGATTCGGACGGGGAAGCAAAGAGCTAGGCATCCCAACAGGTGAGAATGACACTTACAGAAACATTTTGTCCAAAAATAAAAATTCTGACACTTTCCTCACCCTTATATTGTTTCACACCCGTCTGACTTTCTTCCGTGAGACACACAAGTGAGTGTTACTATCGCTGTCACTTTTGTTAAATGGGAAAAGATGCAATGAAAGTGTACGGTGGTGACCCATGCTGTTAATGCCTAACATTCGGCTTAAAATGACGATACGAGTAAATCATTTTTGGGTGAAAAAATTCGTTGTAAAAACGCTGCCAGTAAATGTATACTAGTATTAAAAAATGTTATCTTTCAACTGAAGTTCTGCCCAAATTATTCTTAGGATTCGGTAATATTTCAGTCCCCCGGACTTTTAAAATAGTGGTTCACCATAATGAAATGCTAAAAGCTTTTCACAGTTCTTTGGTATGTCCATTATAATAAATAAAATTTAATAATTGCATGTAAGTATTTATCATCATAAAATAATGGATTATTTCTTACGTACACAAAGCATTTTGTCATGTGTCTGAGGCACTTTTTGTATATTTAACTTAAAAATATTTAACAAACCGTGCAGTCTATAATTTTTTGACAATATTGTAAGTATTTATTGGTGTTACTTTCTTGTGAAAGATGTTTTTCTAAAAAAATGCAAGATATTTTATTTAAAAAAAAACAGACTATAAAGTTAGTCTGAACTCAACCCCGTCTGGCCACCCATTCTCCGCCTATAATAATTTAGACTCCACCCATGTGTGACATAATTTACCAGAAATTACATAATTCAGGTCTCTTTAACATTGGTGCAGAAGATGGTAAGTAGTATCATACTTTGTATTCACATTTTTGATGCGTATTATAGTCAGGGGAGGGTTTCAAGCTTAACTCAACCCCATCACATAAAATTAAGATCAACCTTTCTCGCTCGTTGTGACAACTAGTCTATGCCACTCCCACACCATTCTTTTAGTTCCAGGAACCAACTGTTGCACACTATGAACCCCAAACTCTTACTGGAAATTTCACCATTGCTAATGGATTTCATGTGAACCTTTTTATATTGACCCAAGCTAATAGGCTTCATCTTGTGACTTGCCAGTTACCATAACTAAAAACTTTAATAAAAATATTAAGTTATGTAGTGGTTAGAGTAAATAAAATGTTTACAAACATTATAAACATGTATTTTTGTTCTCCTCATGCCACAACAAATCCTTTAAATTTAACGGTATCCAGAAATGGTATTCTTAGAATAAAAAAAGAGGTATAAAACAAGCAAATAATAGTAGCATTCATTATAAACATTTATATTAGAAGATACAGCAAAACCATTATTTTTATGTTTGTGTAATTTTATTTGCAAGTAGCAACGTATTTTCCGATAATGAATCCCTTACTTCTTGTCAAGTTTTTATGAATCTGTAGCTCTACATAAAGATCTCATTACAAATGTAAACGCACATCCTGATAAAATGCTCTTTCCATTCCGATCCCAGCAAACTTCCCAGAGTCGGTTGTGGACAATCTCCCTGCTGACATCAGCACCGGCATCTACTACGGATGGGCACGTGTGGATAACGGAGACATTCACAAGATGGTGATGAGCATCGGCTGGAACCCTTACTACAAAAACACAAAGAAGTCGATGGTATCTTCATATCAACCTTTCTAGAGGGTGCAAACATCTACAAGCTGTTTGACATCTGATATCTTTGCATTCATTAAATGTTAATAGTGTTTAACATCACATGTGTCTGATGTCAAATATCATGCATTTATCGCTCTGTGTGACAGGAAACGCATGTGATCCACACGTTTAAGGAAGATTTCTACGGTCAGATATTGAGTGTGGCCATGGTGGGTTACATTCGCCCTGAGAGAGGATTCACATCGCTTGGTAAGAAGCACACTGAGGTGCACATCACATGATCTCATTGACGCCACAACACCCTGTTCACCCACCCAAACAAACTTGTTCACATGGTTACATTAACTCACGGTTTTGTCTTCCTCACAGATGAGTTGATAGCAGCGATTCATAGTGACATTGAGGAGGCAAAGACAAGGCTGGATCTGCCTGAGCACTTGAAACTGAAAGAGGATAACTTCTTTAAGACATCCGTATCAACAACAGCCAATCAGATCTTGAATGGTCATCGACTGTAACACTCACTCTCATGATCACCTCTATTTAAAGCCAGTTTATATCATATGCATTTTGTTGTTATTTATGTAAAAAGATGATGTCTGTCCCAGAGTGGTGCTTTGGTCAGGTGCCGGCACTATGTATGCATGTTCATATAGTTCATCGGGTAGGGCTTTTGTTTCTGTATATAAAGCAAAAAGAAAGTTATTTTCTCCAATGACTGAGCTATTATCACTGCAGTTCCCAGGTTAAACGTCACAGAGCCCTTCCTAGAATTCAATGTTTACCATAGACCTCTCGCAGTGAAGCTATGTGAAAGTCAAAATCTCTATCTTTCTGTTGAAATTCCTCTTTAGTTTGGTCATTTTGCCTCCCAACTTCACTTTAATTTCATTATTGTTCAAAAAAGACTTTCTTTACATCAATAAAACGCTTTAACAATAGTTAAAATTGGCAGCCCTCCTCTTTGAGATGAAATTAATGGGGGGTTTTTTTATGGTTCTCAGAGAACTGTGACTAGAGGTGGAAGTCCAAGGTTGAGATAAAGATAGTTAAAGCCCAGGTTGATGTACTATGAATGTAAAACTGGGCAGAGAGAGAACAAACAGTGACTGAAGACACAATCTGGCTGTACATAGGTTCTGTACATATGTTTCGACTATGTACATATGTATTATTTAGTACTAAACCTTCACATAAAATAACGGCTGCCTTTTTTTCCTTTTACTCTGGTTAAACATTTAATAGAGTTGTACATTTGTAAAGAAACAGTAAGAGTCGAGTTAGATCATGTAGGTTTACAAATGTCCTTTTGATTTACCTGTTTCTCCATGTTGTGTTCCTATATAATGCATGCTTGAAACGTGCTGCTAGTTTAGTGTCAGACTACAGCAGGCATGGTTGGTCCTTGAGAGCCGCTGTCCTGCAGAGTTCAGCTCCAACCTTAATCAAACACACCTGAGCAAACTAATCAATGTCTTCAGGATTACTAAGGCTAAAGGCAGGTGAGTTGATCAGGGTTGGAACTAAACTCTACATGACAGCAGCACTCCAGGACCGACTTTGCCCATCCCTGGACTACAGCAATCCTCTGTAAAGGTGTGGTCACATTAGTGAAATTTCATGGGCAAAAAAGGTTCATTGTCAATAGTGTAGAGATGTATGAAGCACAGCTCACACAAATCACTTTCAAATCAATCAGCTCTCTGTTGGTCAAAGCAGCGAATTCACTTGACCAACTTGAACTAGTTGTGAAATCTGCATTGGGTATTTTGCACGAGGACGAAAAATTTCCCCAATCACATGGATTCCTATTGATTTTGCCTGTGAAAATGTGCAGAACAGCAGTAAATGTGACCACATCTTAATGTAGGCACAGAAAAGCCATACTATTTAAAACCTTTGTTAATGCTGTTATTTTCACAAAGATGTTTAGACACTCATCTAGACAGGACCTTTATATGTTAAACTGCTGCTGCTTTAAATGTTCGGTACTGTGTGTATATGTGTTTTTTCTTTTCTTTTTTGGTCAGGGCAGTGCCTTAGATATGTGAAATCAAACACTAACACAGTGCACAACCAAGCATTCCTTCAATGTTGACACCTACTTGTAAGCATTAAACAAAAATGCCTTATGTGGTGGTTTATTGTTGTGTGTTATTGTGAAACCACATGTAACTTTTTCTTGATGTCATATAATAGAGATGGGAAACGAGAACCAGAAATGAATCTGTGGTAATAGCTTAACAGATCTATTCTTAAATGATCTTGTCAGTTTTCCTAATCTGGGGTGCGTTTCCCAGAAGCATAGTTAAGACAACTATGGTCACAAGTTCCATTGAACTCGATTGGTGGTAACGGAACCCATGCGACCATAGTTGGCTTTGCTTCACTTTCACAAACTGAATCCTTAGATTATACTTTTTGTATCGCTTTTAAATCCCTGTGTAGCTAACAGTCTTCTAAGTAAAAACTATTACATTTTTTTTTGTTTTTGTTAATCGAACTAAAGATGAAATTAATATTAAAAACTTAAATGGCAACTAATTGATATAGTTGAAGTACTTAAATGACCAAAAATATATAAATTTAAAATTAAATATATTTCAAAACTAGTAAAATGACAAAAGCACATAAAATTACTAGAACTAAAATAAAAATATGAAGAACAAAAAAACAAATGCACATTATTAATAAATAATCGTATATAAATAATACTGAAATAACACAGGTAGCTATAGAACCACATTCTACTGTTTTTGAAACATTTGAATCATCTGTTTGAAAAATGCCATGGTACTGTTTTTTTGTCCTGTCTATGAGGCAATGTCCCAGGATCTTAAAGTCATTTATCTCACTGTAGCTAAATATTTGATCAGCTTGTTTGGGGTGGCTGTAAAGATAATGTAAACAGTTTTAGATACCCTCAAGGCTAAGTGAACTGGCTCTGATTTCATTTTGTTCATTGCACACAATGCCAATAAGATCAGCTGACATTTCAGTAAGGGTTTCCCATGCAATCAAAAAGCTTAGCTGGATTTGATCTAATGGATTACTTGACTGTAGTTAATCCTTGGTCACATGTACATTACCCTTTAAAAGTAAGATTTTTTTTTTTTAAAGAAGTTTCTTATGCTACGCAAAAATTCTGTAATATTATGAAATGTTATTACACAATAACTTAAATATTCACTTTTACATATTAATGGTGTTTTGATGAATAGAAGGTTCAAAAGAACAGCATTTATTTGAAATAGAAATCTTTTGTAATATGTCTTTCCTGACCAATTTAAAGGATTAGTCCACTTTTAAATAAACATTTCCTGATAATTTACTCACCCCCATGTCATCCAAGATGTCCATGTCTTTCTTTCTTCAGTCGAAAAGAAATTAAAGTTTTTGATGAAAACGTTCCAGGATTTTTCTCCATATAGTGGACTTCAATGGGCACCAAACAGTTGAAGGTCAAAATTAGTTTCACTGCAGCTTCAAATTGTTCAACACGATCCCAGACAAGAAATAAGGGTCTTATCTAGAGAAAAAAATCAATCATTGTCTAAAAATTGTTTTTTAATTTTATACATTTTAACCATAAATGCTCATCTTGAACTAGCTCTCTTCTTCTTCTCTATTTGAATTCCAGCAGTGTAGACACTGCTAAGTGTATTATTGCCCTCCACAGGTCAAAGTTTGAACTAATTTTTATATGCAATGTGCTAGTTCAATAGTATATACCAATTAGTTCAAACTTTGACCTGTGGAGGGCAGTAATACACTTAGCAGTGTCTACACTACTGGAATTCAAATAGAGAAGAAGAAGAGAGCTAGTTCAAGATGAGCATTTCTGGTTAAAATGTATAAAATTGTATTTTATTTTTTAGAAAATGAGTGATTGTTTCTCTAGATAAGACCCTTATTTCTTGTCTGGGATCGTGTAGAACAATTTGAAGCTGCAGTGAAACTAATTTTGACCTTCAACTGTCTGGTGCCCATTATATGGAGAAAAATCCTGAAATATTTTCATCAAAAACTTTAATTTCTCTTCGACTGAAGAAAGAAAGACATGGACATCTTGGATGACATGGGGGTGAGTAAATTATCAGGAAAAGTTTATTTAAAAGTGGACTAATCCTTTAATGCCTGCATACTGAATAAAACTTATACTGAACCCAACTTTTGAATGGTAGTGTACACTCATTTCAAGGGTTTGAAAGGTAAGTTTGTGGTTTACTGTGCTAAATTCATAAAATAAATGTGAAATATAAAAACTTACAAAAACGTTCAAAGTTTTCTACTGTGATAGGGGTTTATGTTACTCTGGCTTGCAACAGCAGTTGCATTATCAGCACTGTGTTAATTTAATCAAGTAATCAAACTTAACAGAGATAAACCACAACAAAGAGCCATAATGTCCAATTCCTCATGTAGATCACAGACTGAATAATCAGCTATTGTTTTAAAAGGACTGCCATCAGTACACCATAAATCATTCACAGGTCTTAATTAAAACATAAAGCAACAGGAATGACTTCAGCATATACTGATGACACCACCATCAAGATATTTAATATTTAGCTACTTGCCAAAGAGTCTTATATTTGCATTTGCACCATCCAAGTGGCTCTCTTCCAAAGGAGTGGATGGAAAGCAGGGCCAGTCAAAAAACAAAACAAAAAAACACCATAAAAGCATACAAACAGTAGTCCGAATGATTCATGACATGTGCTACATTCCAAACCTTTAGAATTAATTTTTCTCTGAATATTTAAAGGGGTCATGACACGAGAAATCAAATTTGCCTTGATATTTTGACATATAATAGGTCTTTGTACAATTAAAACATTCTACACGTTTCATGCTTTAATGATTTGTTTATAATGAGGAGGAAGTTTTAATTTAATCAAGCTCCAAAAATGTCTTGTTTGGACATTGTCGGATTTGTGATGTCACACGGGCAAATACATTTGCACATGATTTCCTCCAGAGCAAAAAAAAATAATAATAATAAAAAAAAATCGACGAATAGTTTTATGTCATCGCATCATAGGCCCCGCCCACTGGCATTCAGTCAATTAAAGGTGCAGTGTGTAAATTTTAGCGGCATCTAGCAGTAAGGTTGCGAATCGCAATAAAGAGAAGCTACGGTGGCCAACACAGGACAAAAATGTCGTCGTCTGAGACAGCAGAGAGTAGCCAGTGCAAGCAAACACGCTCTGTAGAGCAGTTTGTTCATTTAGGTCTGCTGTAGAAACATGGCAGTGCAAAATGGCCACTTAAAGGGTTAGTTCACCCAAAAATGAGAATGATGTCATTTATTATTCACCCTCATGTCGTTCTACACCCGTAAGGCCTTCATTCATCTTCGGAACACAAATTAAGATATTTTTTATTAAATCCGATGGCTCAGTGAGGCCTCCATTCAAAGCAATGACATTTCCTCTCTCAAGATCCATAAAGGTACTAAAAACATATTTAAAACAGTTCATGCGAGTTCAGTAGTTCTACCTTAATATTATAAGGCGACGAGAATACTTTTTGTGCGCCAAAAAAAAAAAAAACAACGACTTTTCAACAATATAGTGATGGGCCGATTTAGAGTCACTGATTCGATTCATAAAACTCTGCAGCAGTGTTTTGAAATCGGCCCATCGCTATATTGTTGAAAAGTCATTATTTTGTTTTTTGGGGCACAAAAAGTATTCTCGTCGCTTTATAATTTTATTTTTTCCACTGAAAACATAGTTATGTATATTATATTGCATTTCTGTCAATAGATCCTCCTAAAATTTACACATTGCACCTTTGGGGGGCAGTCGTGGCCTAATGGATAGAGAGTCGGACTTGTAACCCAAAGGTCATGGGTTCGAGTCTCAGGTCCGGCAGGGATTGTCAGTGAGGGGAGTGAAAATCCAGCGCTCTCTCCACCCTCAATACCACGACTGAGGTGAGACCCTTGAGCAAGGCACCGTACCCCCAACTGCTCCCCGGGCGCCGCAGCAATGGCTGCCCCCTGCTCCTGGTGTGTATTCACGGTGTGTGTGTTCACTGCTGTGTGTGTGTTCACTGCTGTGTGTGTGCACTTGGATGGGTTAAATGCAGAGCACAAATTCCGAGTATGGGTCACCATACTTGGCCACATGTCACTTCACTTCACTTCACTTTAACAGCTGACAGCTGATTGAATGCAAGCGTTGTGTCGAAAGCAAATAGAATAAATTATAAACACAGATGTTGTCTATACTGGATGGATACAGATGCCTGTTCATTTTGTGACATACTCTACACGCTTGAGTCTGCCGACAAATTGAAGAATATATGGAAACGTAAAGGAATGTTCGTTTTGGCATGTCCGGTTTAAACATCTCCATATTTTTGCTTCAGAAGGATACCAGTGTCGGGAACAAGTGGAACCCAACAAATCTAACCAAATATGTTCTAAAATAATTTTGCTAACGTTACCATTAAGTTATGAAAACGATATTTCCGAATGTTCAAAACATCCAGTTTTTTAAATGTTTAAAAAACCTTTACCTTGGGTTATATAAATGTTAAAGAAACATTCATTTTATTATTCTGCAAACATGGGAATGTTACTTTAGAATGTTCTCTGAAACAAGTAGTAACATTTAAAAAACAGTTACTAAAACGTTTCAAAAACAAATTCCATGAACAATGTATAAACATTTTTATGGTAAAGTTTTGAGAACATTATTAAAGACCAGATAACTTTGAACGAACATTCTATTATCATTACTATAAGAACATTTCTTCTTAAAGTCCCCCTGTGATGAAAATCAAGTTTTTAATGTTGTTTATATGTCTATGTGGTGTTTAAATATGCTTTAAGGTAAACCATGTGTAACTTCATAAGTCAACGCCATTTCTGAGTATTTTCTCTTTAAAACTGCAGTGATCTAAAGTCAGTCTCAAAAACACAGTTTAAAATCGTTGGTGTTTGTAACGTCACAAACTACCTTGTAACCAATCATTCAACGTGCCGGCGGGCTTTAGCATATCATTAACTGACCGCGCAAGGAATTCTCAAAAGAAGCCAGTTTATCCCGATATTTTTCAGTTGATATGAAAAACGGGATTTAGCAATAGAGTGGGTGTGAGTGGGTGGGTGTATTACGATGTTACGGTGAACTTTATGCCTATCTCCACTGATGTTCTAAGTTGTTCAAAGAGCTTCTAAGGATATTGATTACCGTCATGTGTCCGACGTTATAAAAAGCGATTCTATTGTGCAGCATTTACCTCAGTAAACTGACCGAGTGGATCTCTGATCTCGTGGAGTGGAGGCGGGGTTAATTAGCATATTTATAGATTCCCATATACTAAATGAAGCAAGAATGTAGAGTTACATTCAACCTATTTTAAGGAATGAAGAATTTTTTTCACAGGAAAAAACTTTTAAATATGTAATTTTGGTGATCAAAGATAAGTTTTAAGGGAAAATATTTTTGACTACAGGGGGACTTTAACTTTGAGAGAACCTTGCCTAAACATTAGCCAAAGTTCTGAGAACATTCCCTGTTAGCTAGGCACACTGTAAAAAAAAAAAAAAGGAAAAATAGGGCACAATGTACTGTATAATTATAAAGGTATTTTCCATATTGGTATTTTACAGGTGATTTACCTGTATTTTGAATTAAGGTTTGCATTAGGTTGTGTTTTAAGGATTAGCGGAAAATTCTGTAAAATTCCAGGTAAAGTCTTGGCAGAAAATTACCAGTACATTTTCTGTTTTTATTTTTTTTACAGTGCAGAGCTTGGACATTCTGCCAAATATCTTATTTTGTGTTCCACAGAACAGAAGAAATGGTCACATGGGTTTAGAACAACATTATAGTGAATAATTGATGACAAAATTGTGATATTTGGGTAAACTATTTCTTTAATGGTTGATTGGTGAAGCTTCTGGATGCCAAAATGTTAATAAATAAGGTATTGTTATCCACACATCAAAGAAAGTAATCACACTTTTTATGTTTTAAGTGATAATATGCATCTCATCATCATATTCCAGCTCCACCTCCACCTCTTCCTCTGCCCCCTCCAACAGGCTGTATTTAAACTTCCGATACACTATCCCGTCCCTCCCCATGTAAACAATATCCTCGTCCTCCTCCTGGCCTTCATCTTTATCGCTATACTCCGTCTGTAAGCTGTCATTGAGGGTTGCAGAGGTGAAAGGGCCGTCTGCGATTTTGGAATAGCCATTTAATTTGACGATGGGCTTCATGGTGATCCACTTCCGAAAATGCAGAAAGAGAAAAATGACAAGCCACAAGCATACCAACACAATTATGAAAGTGAAAGCAACAAGGCCAGGATGACCCAAAGTCGCTGCATCATTGGTGAAAAGGTTGTAGTTCAGTGCAACAATGCATTCATCTGAAAAAAGAGAAGTCAAAGGTCACATTTAGGACTGCAGGAGTATTCAAAGGTTCCCTGAAATACAATGGCTTCATGTTGAAAGCTCAAGGTGTTTAATGTACAAAGAATAATACTGCTATCTAAAGATACAGTAGCTAGAGAATATTATGCAAACCTTACAGACTGATATTGATACCTCAATACAAGTTAAGCATTGATGGCATAAAGTTTTAGATGTAATGCATTAATAATACAATAAATTACTGAAATTTAATTTAAAGTAATGGATTACTCGTAATGTTTCTGTAAATTAATTTCAGTTACTTCTTATGTATCTGCATTAAACAATTCTATATAAAACAATAGTGGATTTAGCATTAAAACTCAACATCTAATGTAAAAATGTCTGTTTTTAATGTAACCTTCTCCCTTTAATACTTTAGTCAGTTTAAGAAAAATTTACAGTTGCAAGAAAAAGTATGTGAACCACTTGCAGAATCTGTGAAAATGTGATTAATTTTAACAAAATAAGAGAGATCATACAAAATGCATGTTATTTTTTATTTAGTACTGTCCTGAGTAAGATATTTGACATAAAAGATGTTTACATATAATCCATAAGACCAAAAAAATAGCTCAATTTATTAAAATGACCCAGTTCAAAAGTGAACATTGATTCTTAATACTGTGTGTGGTTACCTGGATGATCTACGACTGTTTTTTTGTTTTGTGATGGTTGTTCATGAGTTTCTTGTTTATTCTGAGCAGTTAAACTGAACTCTGTTCTTCAGAAAAATCCTCCAGGTCCCAAAATTTCTTCAGTTTTCCAGCATCTTTTGCATATTTGTACCCTTTCCAGCAGTGAAACATGCTGCATTGAGAGTCGGGGGGGTGAAAACTTTTAAACAGGATGAAGATGTCAAAATTTTTCTTATTTTGTTTGAATATAATTTTTTTTTTTTCATTTAGTACTTCCCTTCGGAAGCAACAGAAGATACTTGCATGTTTCCCGGAAGACAAATTAAATACAATTTACCTTGATCTTCAAATTCCAAATGTTCTCACCCCCCATCTATTAATGCATCATGTTTTTTTCTGGAGCATCAGTGAATGTTTGAACCTTATTTTTTAATAGTTGTGTTTTAATCCTTCAGTTGTCCTCAGTGTAAAAAGACAGATCTCAAAATCATTCAGTCACTGCTGGAAAGGGTTCAAATATGCAAAAGATGCTGGAAAACTGAAGAATCTGCAGAACATGGAGATTTTTTCTGAAGAACAGAGCTCAGATTAACTACTCAGGACAAACAAGAGAATCATGAACATCCATCACAAAAACAAAAAACAGTCGTGGATCATCCAGGTAACCACACACAGTATTAAGAACCAATGGTTTACATACTTATGAATGGGGTTATTTTAATAAATTCAGCTATTTTTTTGTCTTGTGGATTATATGTAAACGTCTTTTATGTAAAATATCTTACTCAGGACAGTACTAAATAAAAAATAACATGTATTTTGTATTATCTCCCTTATTTTGTTAAAATTATTCACATTTTCACAGATTCTGCAAGTGGTTCACATACTTTTTCTTGCAACTGTATGCAATTTTATATTATTTATTTGAAAGAATCAGTTTCATTTCTATCCTTCTATACTTTTTAGAGAGAGTAATTACTACAGTCATCTAATTACACTGTTGAAGATGTAATTAGTTGCAAGTAATTAATTACTTTTTTAGAGTAACTTACCCAAAACTGATGGCATGTTGTCATAATCACATAAAATACATTTTAATTTGCCAAGAGTTGATTGTTTAGGGTTTACAGGCAGTAGTGTCAGCTTGTATTTTTGTTGTCAATTTCATCAGTTATTCAGTAAATATCAATATAAATATAAAATCATTATCTTATTAGTAAAGCAATTCAAATATCAGTGTTATTATTGTTAACTAAAACTATTCAAATGTTAATTTAATATATATTAAAGGGTTAGTTCACCCAAAAATGAAAATAATGTCATTTATTACTCACCCTCATGTAGTTCTACACCCATAAGAACTTCTTTCATCTTCGGAACACAAATTAAGATATTTTTGATGAAATCCGATGGCTCAGTGAGGCCTGCATAGACAGCAATGCCACTGAAAATCTCAAGATCCATAAAGGTACTAAAAACATATTTAAAACTGTTCATGTGAGTTCAGTGGTTCTACCTTAACATTATAAAGCGACGAGAATACTTTTTGTGCGCCAAAAAACAAAATAACTTTTCAACAATATCTCATGATGGCCGATTTCAAAACACTGCTTCGGAGCTTTACAAATCGTATCACTGGTTCGTAGCGCCAAAGTCACGTGATTTCAGCAGTTTAGCCGTTTGATGGGAGATCCGAATCACTGATTCAAAACAAAAGATTCATAAAGCTCAGAAGCATTGTTTTGAAATCGGCCATCATGAGATATTGTTGAAAAGTCGTTATCTTGTTTTTTTGGTGCACAAAAAGTATTCTCGTTGCTTTATAACATTAAGGTAGAACCATTGAACTCACATGAACTGTTTTAAATATGTTTTTAGTACCTTTATGGATCTTGAGATTTTCAGTGGCATTGCTGTCTATGGAGGCCTCACTGAGCCATCGGATTTCATCAAAAAATATCTTAATTTGTGTTCCGCAGATGAACGAAGGTCTTACGGGTGTAGAACGACATAAGGGTGAATAATAAATTACATTTTTTTCATTTTTGGGTGAACTAACCCTTTAAATTAACAACTTCAATTAGAATGTTGCTTTGTCTTATATGAAATAAGCTGAAGTTGAAGTGCCAAAACTAAGTACTAAATCTAACATAAAAATTCAAGCTAAATATAAATATTTAACAAAAAAAAAAAATTATTAAAGCACATAAGATCACTAAAACTATAATTAAAAAAATTTAAATAAAAATTAATTTAAGATAATAAATACTACAATAGTATATACATAATACTAAAATACTAAAAACTGAAATATATAAATAGTGAAATATATAAATATAAATAATTTATAGCTTGTACCATTCAGCTCGTGGCACTGGCAGCATTCTGAGTGGAATCTTGAGGAATCCACAAATGTGTCGTCTCCACAGCAAGGAAGACACCTCCCATCCTCTGAGAGGCGCTGTAGAACAGGGCACCTGGTGCAGTTGTATGGTCCAGGGCCTTTACATTCAGCGCAGGATGGGTCACATGTCGTACATTTGTCATTCTGTGCAAAACACAAAGAATATTAGAAAGAACACAGGTCTGGCAAAATCTGTTTGTAAGTCCACACACTATTAACTATTAACCATTTAGTGTACGTTTAAATGACTAAGAAATGTCTGGAAGTTAATAAAAGATAAACAAACAATGGGGGCTAAAAAGAGAAAATCTAATTTAGAAAGTGTTGATGCCACATTGAAGGTATACACACAGTATAGATTAGTACATGACTGATTTGTTAAAAATGTATTTAAAAAAAACAACATTTACCACAGGAATGGGATATTCTCCACTTAGACACATAGATGAGCAGATTCCTCCAAACATTTTATAACCATCATAACATGATGTGCAGGAGATTGGCCCAGAGCCTGCTGATCACACATGACATACTAGTTAAATCGTGTTGAGGTATACAAAATCATATCTTCACTCTGACTGTACTGTACTTTCTAACGGCCAATTCATACAGCACCAACAGACAGCAACAGTGTTACTCCTGACGGTGTCTGTCGGAGCTTGTTTTCGCCGATTCAACATGCTGGTCGTGGTCAGGTCGTGGAATGTCTGAGAAGTGACGTACTGTAATCTGGTGATTGTACGCATTGGTCGGTGCATGTCGGTGTGGTGTGAATTGGCCTTAACATAGATTTAAAAAGCAGGATAAAAGATGACTTTCAACACAGTCAGTGTAAGCTGAAAATTTCAAAAAGCACTCAAGTTAATGAATGTCATTGTATTAGTATTTAGACCCTTTTTTGTTGTCAAACATTAATGTTCATATGATGTGATGTGAAATTATTTCAACTCGTCCCTTGATTTTTTTTTTTAAGCAAAGACCAAGGTTATGGTGAGGAACTTACAATGGAATTGAATGGAGCCAATTTTTGTAGGCTTTTTGTAGGTTTTAAATGTTGAAAGCAGATTGTAAAGCTTGTAATTTTCTAGCCATTATGTTGTCATGAAAATAAAGTTGTAAAATTAATTAAACTTTACACTTTCGTAAGTGATTGTTTTACGCTAAAACATGTTAACATCATATCGTTTGGGTCTTGTGATTATACTATTGAAACACTGAGTATTTTAAAGGGGTCATGAATTGAGAAAAAAATTGTCATTGTACTATAAAAATATTCTGTAAGTTTCAGAACTCAAAAAAACTTTCTATGACCTTCCTCATTAGTAGCTTTTATTGAAACCAAGCTCCCAAAGCGACTCGCTTCAGATTTTGTCAGATTTGACGAAAGACCGCCTCTGCAGAAGATCAACGCCTACTTCTACATCATTGCCTCTTTAGCCCCGCCCACCAATTCAAGCATGTAGGAGGAGGCGAGTAAATAGAGAGAGACGCAAACACAGGATTACTTGGGCAACAAAACCTCTGAGGATTACATGATGTTTTGCAGTTCCAAGTTGTGGAAAAAACTGCCTTTGAATTGCCTTTCTTGTGATCCTAACATTAAAGGTGTAGTTCACCCAAAAATTTTATTTCTGTCATTAATTACTCACCCTTGTGTCGTTCAAAATCTGTAAGACCTTCGTTCATCTTCGGAACACAAATTAAGATATTTTGATGAAATCCGAGAGGTTTTTTATCTCTCATAGAAAGCAACGTAATCCCACATTCAAGGGATTCCAGAGAAGTAGTAAAGACATTGTTACAACAGTTGACGTGACTACAGTGGTTCAACCTTAATGTTATGAAGCGACAAATACTTTTTGGGGGAAAAACAAAAATAATGACTTTATTCAACAATTTTTCCTCTTCCCTGTCAGTCTCCTACGCAGTTGACGCAGTGAACGTAGTTCAGCACTTCCGTGTTTACTTCCGAACGTGGTTTTTGACCCTTTTGCCTCACTGTAACCAAGTTTTTGTTTTTAAAGGAAAGTTAGGACAAGTCAAAATTAATTTTGTGGTAATCAACAATGTCACAAGTGCTATCGACTGAGCTTAACTTGTATTGAACCCATCAATCCTCTACAACCTGAGTAAATCACTTGCAAATGAAACCAAATTTTGCATTAGAAGAACAAAAATTTCTGTCATTAGCCACTGACTACTAAATTGTCAGATTTCACTCGCCAGTGATTGAGTTTGACGTCAAGAATAAGTTTAGCAAAGATATATTTTCACAGCATGTCTCTTTTGATATCACAGAGTTCTGTCACTTGACTGAGATAAAAAAAAAATCTATCTATCTATCTATCTATCTATCTATCTATCTATCTATCTATCTATCTATCTATCTATCTATCTATCTATACACACAGACAGGTTTGACATGGTAGTATATAGTAATACCTGTTAAACTCATGATTGATGATACCAGGGAAACGTTGATGAAACGTATTTAACAACAGTTCCGATATCAGTTTCCTAAGAATAGTTTATTTAAATTCTTTAATTTTCATTTTAATTATTAGTTATATATAAAAAAGTAATAAATAAAATTTAAAGTTTAGAATTTAGCTGCCTTATTGTGTAGCTTTATTGTGCACAGTGAAAATTACCCCATACCACCCAACGTCCAAACAGTGCTAATACCAGTATAATCAGATTGAACGCAGATAAAGCATATACTGTATAAACTTACATCATACATCAGTAGAGGATTGCCTTGACTAAGTGGGGCAAACAGGGCTAATTTTGTGCACCAACTATAACAGTTATAGGCATGTGATGAGTCTTACCCTTGCATGTTTTACAGGAGGGGTGGCATCTTTTGCACTCTCTGTCCAAAGAGTGAGGGAAGTAATTCGATGGGCATGTATGCAGACACTGTCCAGACTTTTTCAACAAATAGTATCCTTCTCTACAACTGAAACAGAAACTGCTGGTTCCTTGGCATTCCTCACATGTGTGGTCACACGCTTGACATGCTCTGCTGGAGGCATTTACAAAGAAACTGCAGAGAAAATGCATAAATGGGTTATAGAATAATGCTTTGTCATTTTAGGAATGAATAATTACAAAAAATGTACATTAAATATGTCGTTGGAGGACAAAAGGGAGAAAAATGACCCAGATTATACCAATTCAACCTGCTCAAGCAGCATCACTTATTAGTAGAAAAACCTCTGTTGCAGTTATGGGACGTCTTGCTACACAAAATGGATGCAGTATGTTGACATTTAGTTCCAGTAAACTGAAATATTAAAATATTTGCTTCAGTTAGCACAGGATTACATGCTCTGGTGAGTAGTAATAGTGATAACAGCACCGTTAGTGTGACAGTCTTGTGACGCATGGAAAACCCCTCAAAAATGTCAATTTATGGCCTTTCAACAATCTATTCTCTATTCTATAGTTTAAGTAGTTGAAAATTTAAAATGCTGCTGTCATTTATTTCCTCCTGTTGTTCCAAACCCACTTGAGTTTCTTTCTTCATGTGGAAGGTTTTAAAATACCTCATGATGGTGAAGAATTGACCTTATTTAGAGCAGCACCCTGACAGCTATGAAAGCAAGGCTGTGAGGGATAGACTTACTGCATTTTAAATGGAATCCACTGTAAAAAGCTTTTTAAAACCCCTAGATCACTTAGAGTTGTCCACAGCTCATGTTGTCTGGAGTTTTTTTTTTTTGTCTATTGAAATTTCTTGGAAAGATATTTTTGCAGTGTTACGTCAGTGGAACAATTCAAAAACACATTAAATAACATACAACCCACTGAAGAGTCTATCCCTCACAGCTTTGATTTCATTCCAGTTAAAAATCAAAGATGGCACTGCTGTGAATATTTATTGTGGGTGAACCATTTAATGCTAATTCTATTGTCATTTTGTTATTTACATTGCAAAAGTTTGGAGTCTTTAAGTTCATATATATATATATTACTCCAGTCTTCTGTGTCACATGATCCTTCAGAAATCATTCTAATATGCTAATTTGGTGCTCAAAAACTTTGTTGAAAACAGTGCTGCTTAACATTAAAAAAGTGATATAAATTTTTAGAATTATTTGATGAATAGAAAGCTAAATTTTTTTTGTCAATTTAATGGATTCTTGCTGAAGAAAGAATTCATTACTATAAACATTTGAATGATAAAATATATATTTAAAACAAAGCATAAATGAAGATAAAGATTTTGGCCAAATTTCAGGTCAAACTGTCCAATTACATTTCCTAGACTAACCCAATGACCTCTTAAAGTACTTCTACTCCTTAATGGCTCATTTAGGAAGGAAGGAATTAGAAGGAATGCCAGTAACTTGTCATTTAGCTGGAGCTTTTCATCCAAAGTGACATACAGCATACTAATTATAGACACAGTCCTCCCACAACAGAGACTGCGTTACTCAAGCGCACAGTAGCATAAGTGCAGGATTGTAATGACAGCAGATCCTGGACCACCACAATTGTTGCTTTTGCGTGTGCAATATTCTAAACAACTAGGAAAGTATGCAACTTACGTGACCTATTTTTGTTGTCTAAATGTTTTAACTGACAAAATTTTAGTAGAAAGACAATGATATAGAACAAAAAGATGCTTTTGGCAACGCTATTAGCCGGTGTTTGCAGTATTTGTATGCTTAAAGCAACTTTTGTGTTCAAAATTTACTAAATTTATATAATGAGCAAGTACATCATGAATCCATTTTCTAAACCGTGTTTTTGTCTTATCCTTAATCACTACGGTATACCTATAATAAGTGTTTATATTCAGACTATTTCAGACTAGTCGGGTCGACACTGCTGCAGAGTAGCACAGTACCTGCGTGACTCATCATAGACATAAACAGAGAGAAGTAACTCCGGCTACATTGTTCTTCCGCAAGACGCATGCAGTTTTGTTCATTAACCGCTAGAGCGCCATAAGTTCCATGATGTTGCTTTAAATTACATTTTAAAATGTAAAATTTCAAAACACTGCTTCAGGAAGCTTCGGAGCATTATGAATCAGCGTGTCGAATCAGCGGTTCGGAGTGCCAAAGTCACGTGATTTCAGCAGTTTGGCGGTTTGACACGCGATCTGAATCATGATTCGACACAGAAGAATCATAACGCTCCGAAAGCTTCCTGAAGCAGTGTTTTGAAATCGGCCATCACTAAATAAGTCGTTATTAATATTGAACCACTGTACTCACATGAACTGATTTAAATATATTTTTAGTACATTATTGGATCTTGAGAGAGGAAATGTCATTGCTGGCTATGGGGGCCTCACTGAGCCATCGGATTTCAACAAAAATATCTTAATTTGTGTTCCGAAGATTAACGAAGGTCTTACGGATGTGGAACGGCATGAGGGTGAGTAATAAATGACAGAATTTTCATTTTTGGGCAAACTAACCCTTTAAGGTTGAACCACTGTAATTACGTTTATTACTGTAATTACAGTGGTTATTACACACTGTAATTACCTATTTTAACAATGTCTTTACTACATTTCTTGACCTTGAATGTGGTAATTGTGTTGCTTTCTATGGGGATAAAAAAAACTCTCGGATTTCATCAAAAAATATCTTAATTTGTGTCCCAAAGATGAACGGAGGACTTACGGGTTTGTAATGACATGAGGGTGAGTAATTAATGACAGAAATTACATCTTTGGGTGAACTATCCCCTTAAGGCCCCGGTATACTTCAAACGAAATCGAAGAACGAACTGATGTGACATCATTTCGAACAAAATCAGGCCAAAACGAAGTTCGTTTTGTGTTCTTTTTGGAAGTTCGAAACGGCTTGCCAAAGCGAACTTTCAGGAAAAGTTCACTCCAGCTGAAAAACACCTTCGTACTACCATTGGTCAGTGACAATAACGTAATAGGAGGTGTGCGCTGAGGCTCCGCCTTCATTCGCGTGGGACGCGTCTTTGACTCATTCGTGTGTTGAATTCATCGAGGTAAGAGCTCCGCGGGTGAAAACATGAACACACTGGATAGCCGCTTTATAGTACAAAATGAAGTTGTTCTGATGAAATGAGGCACTGACACTGTTTTTCATGTTTGATACTGTAAAGCTGCTTGATTTTAAGCAATCTATTGAATAAAGTGATATGAAGACGTGACGTGACTGGAGTGCTAATTTGCAGAGCTCGTTCTAGCACACCCATGTTGTTATGATCAGACGCTTTTCTTATGCTTTCTATAATAAATGCTTGCCGTTTCCTCATTTTTGTTGTGTTTATTTTGTTACTGAGAAAAAAGTGCACGGCACATATTTACATATTCATCTAAACGTCGATCTCAGCAGTGTGGGCGGCGTCAGATGTTCGTTTACAGTATATCGCTGGTCATGCATTTCGAACTTCATTTTACTTTAGAACGAAAAAGAACTTCGTTTGAAGTATAAAGGGCCTTTAAAGTGTCCCTATTATGCATTTTCGAATATTACCTTTCATGCAGTGTATAACATAGCTGTTTGTGAATATAAAAAGTCTTGTACTTGTACTTGTAGCAGTACTTGTAGCTGAGTCCTGGAAGAGTTTGGTTTGTGTTGTCGAAATGTTGAGAAGATGCTGTTTTCAGCACTGTGAATCCACTTTGCATGCATTTCTAATGATGACGATCCATGCTGGAATTGATGGACCATTTGAGGGGTTTAGAGAGACTGAATCTTCAAATGAACAGTTTTCAGACTCTTTAAGACATTAGGTGTTGTGCAATTAATATAATGAGAAAATTAAAGCGTTTTTTGACCTTGGATGCATGTAAATCTGTTGTAACAGAATTGGGAACCTTTAAAATAGCATAATTTGGGAACCTTTAAAATAGCATAATTTGGGCACTTTAAATAAAACCTAGCATGATTCTTTCTTTCTTTCTTTCTTTCTTTCTTTCTTTCTTTCTTTCTTTCTTTCTTTCTTAATGAATGAATGAATGAATATATATTACCTTTGAGGGCAGGAGGGGAAGCAGCTGTGTCCGAGCAGAAGCAGGCCTGAATTACAGGTTACACAGTCATTACTGTGATGTCCATGGCATGACGCACAGCTCATGTGGCACTGAATACACTCTTGCTTGTCCTCATCTGCATAGTAACCACCCGGACACGTGGACACACATGTTTGATCTGATAAATTACCAAAATAATGTGTACAACATATTACATTGGGCATGTATAATATATAATATTGTATTTTTCCTAAGTATTATTAAATGCAGCTCTTCAGACATCTTGTATTTTGAACTTGCAATTGACAGCATTTGTTAAGCTTACTATTAATTTCAAACTCATTTCACATTTCAGTTTAGTTTTTGTTATTTAGTTTCTGTTATTTAGATTTTATTATTAATGGTGTAATAATTTTAGAGATGTTTAATTTCAAAGTCTGTGTTACCACATTGGAAAATGAAATCTGGTGGGTAAGTCAGTTCTTACTGAGCAGGAAGTGTATGGAGTTGCAGCTGAGGCACTGCTCTTTGCCTGCACCCGAACAGCGGAGACAGCTCTTGTGACACGGCTGGCACTGGCTGTCCTCCCCCATAAATGTGCTCGGAGAGCAGTCACTGAAGAACTCACAGTGCCCGTTAACATCTATCCTCATGTTAGCTCTGCAGGTGAGGCAAGAGGATGGGTGAGGATCTGAGCACGTCAGGCAGGACTTGTCACAGTCTAAAAAAGAGACATATTTGGTGTCAGCAAACATTTATGGTATGACTATCATGATAGCACGACAGGTTTAATGTTACCAATACATGTCCAGGTGACATTTCATGCACTCACCCACTCACCAAAGGACTCACTCACCCACACACTCCCTCAAACACACACACTCCCTCCCTCACACACACACACTCACAATCACCCACTCATTCATCCAAACACTCACCCATGCACAGACTCACTCACCCATGCACGCACTCAGCCACCCATCCACACACGCACTTACCCACACACACACCCACCCATCCACACACTCACCCACTCACCCACTCACACACCCACTCATTCATCCAAACGCGCACTCATTCGCGCACTCACCCATCCATCCATCCATCCACTCACTCACCCACAGACTCACTCACCCATCCACACGCTCACCCACTCGCTAACCCACGGACTCACTCAAGCACTCACTCACTCACCGATTCACTTACCCACTCACTCACCCACTAACCCACTTACTCAACCATGCACTCACAAACTCACTCACATACCCACGCATGGACTCACTCACCCATTCACTCACCCATGCACTCACTTACCCTCTCACTAACCCACTCACTTAACCACGCACTCACCCACTCACTCACCCTCTCATGCACTCACTCACTCAACCACGCACGCACACTCACTCACGCACTCACTCACACCCTCATGCGCCCACTCACTTAACCACACACTCACCTGCTCACACACTCACTCACACACACACGCACACTCGCTCACACACACACACTCGCTCACACACACACACTCGCTCACACACACACACTCGCCACCTCACGCGCCCACTCAACCTCACACACTCGCTCACACACTCGCTCACACACACTCGCGCACACACTCGCTCACACACACTCGCGCACACACTCGCTCACACATTCGCTCACACACCCACTCGCTCACCAACCCACTCACGCACCCACGCATGGACTCACTCACCCATTCACTCACCCATGCACTCACTCACTCACCCTCTCATGCACTCACTCACTAACCCACTCACTTAACCACGCACTCACCCACTCACTTACTCCCTCATGCACTCACTAACCCACTTAACTACTCACTCACCCACTCAACCAACCATGCACTCACTCACAAACTCACTAACCCACTCACTTAACCACACACTCACTCACTCACTAACCCACTAACTCAACCATGCACTCACGCACTCACACACTCTCACTCACTCAATCACCCCCTCATGCGCCCACTTACTTAACCACACACTCACCTGCTCACACACACACACTCGCTCACACACACACACGCTCACGCACTCACTCACTCACTCACCCCCTCATGCGCCCACTCACTTAACCACACACTCACCTGCTCACACACTCGCACTCACCAACCCACTCACTCAACCATGCACTCACTCACAAACTCACTCACGCACCCACGCATGGACTCACTTACCACTCACTCATGCACTCACTCACTCATGCACTCACTCACTCATGCACTCACTCACTCACGCACTCACTCACGCACTCACCCACTTACCTACCGACGGACGGACTCATTCATCCTCTTCATCCATGGACTCACGCACGCACCCACCCACACACTCACTCATCCACACACTTAACCACGCAGTCACCCACTCACTCACACACTAAACCCCCCACCCACCCACGCAGACTCACTCACCCACTGTTTCTCATAACCACAGAAACCTTTCTTACACACACACACGGTTTGTTTTTGTGAATTGTGGGGACATTCCATAGGCGTAATGGTTTTTATACTGTACAAACCGTATTTTCTATCGCCCTACACTTTCCCTGCACCTAAACCTACCCATCACAGGAAACTCTGTACATTTTTACTTTCTCAAAAAAACAAAAAAACGAACTAATTCTGTATGATTTATAAGCCTTTTGAAAAATGGGGACATGGGGCAATGTCCTCATAAGTCACCCTCTCCTTGTAATACCTATGTCATACCCATGTCATTATACAAATTTGTGTCCTGATATGTCACAAAAACACGCACGCACACACAAACATACACACACGCACACATACACACACACATACATACACACACACACACATACAGCACACCAATTTCATCTAGTCAAGATCAACTTATCACAAGTTGATAAGAGTCAAAATATGATAACAACAATGACGAGGTACAAGATCATTTCAAAACTGGTTCCACAGCATGGTGCAGTGGCTCCTTCCTGTCCAAAACTATCTTGTCAATTTCAAGCAGTAAACCCATAAATAAATATTATACCTCGACACTCTGCTCCATCAAGGTATGTTTCTGATGGGCAGCGGAACACGCACTTTCCATTGTAATGTATAAGTCCAAAAGGCCCACAGGAGATGCAGTCATCTTCATCAGGTCCATCACATGTTGCACAATCACCGTGACAAGACATACACTGCCTCTGCTCTACATTTGTAAAGTACCCCTTGGGACAGTCAACAATACATTGATCCTTATGCAGGAAGAAGTACTGTTCACACTCTGAAAAGCGGGAGAAAGATAAAGAACTAAGTTTGAGAGAGGTAGTGCCAAACTTCAGTGCTTATCAACTAAAAAGAGAAGAAAACTTCTAGAATATATAGTCTCTTATGCTCACACAAGAGGCATTTATTTGATCGATAATAAAGTAAAACAGTAATAGTGTGAAATATTATTACAATTTAAAATAACTTCTATTTTAATATATAAAAAAAATAATAATAATTCATTCCTGTGATGGCAAAGCTGAATTTTCAGCATCATTACACCAGTCTTCAGTGTAAAAATAAAATTTCTGTCATTAATTACTCACCCTCATGTTGTTCCACACCCGTATAACCTTCGTTCATCTTCGGAGCACAAATTAAGATATTTTTGATGAAATCCAAGGGATATAAACCGCACAGGCAGCAATGTCATTGCACCTTTCAAGGTCCAGAAAAGTAGTAAAGACATTGTTAAAATAGTCAACGTGACTACAGTGGTTCAACCTTTATGTTATGAAGTGATGAGAATACTTTTTGTGTGCAAAAACAAAAACAAAAATAATGACTTTATTCAACAATTTCTTCTCTTCCCTGTCATTCTCCTATGCAATTGATGTTGTACACTTCCGGATTCTATGTCAGAATGCAAGGGAAGAGAAGAAATTGTTGAATAAAGTTATTTTTGTTAAGTTTTTGAAGCACAAAAAGTATTGTCGTCGCTTCATAACATTAAGGTTACACTGTAGCCATGTGTACTATTTTAACAATGTCTTTACTACCTTTCTGGGTCTTGAAAAGTGCAATAACGTTGCTGCCTATGTGTGGTTCAGATACTTCTCGGATTTCATCAAAAAGATCTTAATTTGTGTTCCGAAGATGAACGAAGGTCTTACGGGTTTGGAACGACATGAGGGTGAGTAATTAATGACAGAAATTTCATTTTTGGCTGAACTAACCCTTTAACAAATAATTCTGGAAAAGCAGTCTACACTGTTAAAACGGTTTACACAAAAAAATTAAGCAGTACAGCTATTTTTTAACATTAATAATAGTAATAAATGTTTCATGAGCAGAAAATCCGCATATTCAAATGATTCCTGAAGGAACATGTGACACTGAAGCTGGACAACTGTAAACGCTACAGTTTAGAGGTAATTATTAGAAAATAAAAATAAAAAAAATCAATCTTTGATGAAAAATGTTGAGAACCTCACCACTGCATTTGTCCATTTGGTCACACTCGGCACAACCGTTTGGACAGAGCTCACATACTTCACCCTTTACAAAGTGCCTGGAAGGGCAGTGTTGCACACAGGTGTTTTTGAGACGCAGGTAGTCTTTCTCACAGCTCAGACAATTATTCGCTTCCCCCTCACACGAAGCACATCCCATGGCACAGCTGTGACACCTATCGGCCTCTGGGTAACCTCTGCAAGAATGCCACAGACATTATATGACCAGTGATTTAAAAAGTATGATAATGAGTGGCTGTGTTCCAGACAGTTCATATACTTCAACATACACTTCGCTGGTCATGGGAACATACTGTATGGTACTGTATATACTTTTGAATATGAAGTAAGACTGCACAGGTATTATAGTACTAGACAAAAAAATTGAGTCTTGATACGCAGAACCATCTGTCATAATGTTAGCTAAATGTATTTAAAACTCATCCTTACATAACTTTTAGAAAATGAAACAACACAAAACATGAGAAAGGAAAGGAAAATATTAAGTAAAAATAAATGTCATTCAATTAAAAAAAAAAAATTCTTTACAATTAACAAGGTTGAATTTTTTTTTATTAAAAAAATAAATAAATAAAACAGCATTTTATCTACAACTGAATAAAATATAAAATAAAATAAAACACTTTTCTTGATAACTAAAAAGGTTGAAAGACTTAAAATAACAAAATAAAATAAATAAAATTACTATTTTAGGATTACTATGATTTGCAATGTACTTGCATACGATGGAAAAGTGCAAACTGGGTGTGCATGAGACCTTGTGTGTGAATATGAAGCATTTTTTGACTTTTGAAAGAACTTTTTTCACCTTTTACATTCAGGGACACATTTGCCATCCTGCAGATAGAGTGGACCAAAGGCATTTTTGCATTTCAAACATTGATGGGCGTCCAGACACGTCAAACAGCCTGCTGAACAATCTTCACATCGTCCACTTGTCTGGTTCCCATGAGTCTCAAGTGGACAAACGGACACGCACCTCTGGTTGTTGGCAAGAAACATGCCTATAGAGACAGACAAACACCCATGTAGATAACATATAGATTACTAGCATATCCATAATGTTCACTCAAAAATGAAAAAAATTGTCATTATTTACTCACACTCATGTCGATCATCTTCAAAACACAAATGATGATATATTTTTAATGAAATCTAAGGAAAATCTGTCCCTCCAATGACAGTCTACGCAACTACCACTTTATTACTTTAAGTTCATAAAGAGATTGTAAAACTAATCCATATGAATTGAGCGGTTTAGACAATTTTCAGAAGAGACTGGATTGCTTTATATGAGGAACAGATTTAATTTAGGCTTTTATTTACTTATAAACATTGATCAGCGAACATAAAAGAAGCTCAACCGTACTTGCTTGATGTGCGAGAACAAACCTCATTGGTTCTTGCAGAAGCTCAAACGTGCTGCGTTACACGAGAACGAACCTCATTGGTTGCCGCACGCATCAAGCAAACATGCTTGAGTTTCTGTTTACCATATATGATGTCTGCATTAACAAATGTTTATATGTGAATAAAAGCCTAAATTCAATTTGTTCATCATATAAAGTGATTGTGTCTCTTCAGAAAATTTAGTTTTGTGATCTTTTTGTTATATTTTCTTTATATTATCTTTTTTTTTTTTTTTTTACATTTTGAAGTGTGAAAGCAGTAGTTGCGTGGATTGTCAATGGAGGGACAGAAATATCCCAGATGCCCCTATTATGTTATTATGTTATACAACACGAACAAGCTGCAGTGTTTGAGGGTGGGTCAAAGTTAGACGTTCATGGGCAGCCAATGAAGACCATAGGCGGGTATTAGGCAAATGTGATACTTTGTGACGTTTGGCAATCACGGAAGTGGTATTCAAATTCCTAACGACTCGTTTGGGCTGTTCAGAGTCAATTCTTTCTTTTAAGAGACAGTACTTTATTAATCGTGCACTTTCGGCTTCACAACTTTGCAGATCGTTTACATTCACAGACAGCTACATTACACATTGCATGAAAGGTAATATTTTTAAAAAAGCATAATAGGGGGTTTCGAAGATGAACGAAAGTCTTATGGGTTTGGAACGACATGAGGGTGAGTAAACGATGACAGAATTTTCATTTTTGGGTAAACTAACCCTTAAATTTTTTTACTTTTTTTGTAATTGACTTGATTGTTACTTGAATATGTTGTCTATTTTGGTAATACTGTATTGTGTTCTATTTAACTATATTTTGATGTTTAGAAATCAGGTGATCATGTCACAAGACACAAATTCGTCATATTATAAAAGAGCTCTCAACGCATTTACATCCCACACCCTGATGAATGCTTGTTAGTCACACTGAATCAGTGTGCAGTATTTGTAACTGATTTTAAATCATTCAAGTAAATAAAGGCTTTTTAGATGTATTAACCCTGAATGCCTTGGCTTTCATTTTTTTTCATGGAATAAATTATCTTATCCAAATAGCACCATTTTTATCAACTTGTGGTCATTCTTGTTTCTCTCACCTTTTTCACAGGAATCACACTGCTCTTTGTCATCCCCTGAACACGTCCTACAGGAGGAATGACACTGCTCACACTCACCCTGACCTGCACACAAAAATACATTGTTTATAAAATAAATTTAAATACATAATAAAGACTCATCTTGATTTTAAAATATTTGTAATAACTTTAAAATTTATAATATAATATAACAATATAATATAATATACGCATATGTTTACTTTTATTAAAATAATGAATACTTTAAATGATTTTTCAGAATATATTATTTTAATACTGTTTAGGAATTTTCCGTCAGGACACTTGATGTTGCTCTTGCTGATGCATCGGCCCTTCTCCAGAAACATGTCATCTTCACAGGAATCACAGTCGTCAAATTCTGGACCACCACATGTCCGACACATGTGGTGACACGGCTCGCACTCCTGTTTCTCATCACCATAGAAACCCTCCTTACATGATTTTATGCACATGCCATCTGCAGGTAGACAGAATTTCAGTAAATAGACAAGTATTTGGGCAGGTGAAGGCTTATCCCTCTGGTGCGGTCTGGTCATTTTTGACTGAAAAATGTTACTTTTTTAATTTTTTTACTTCATTGGAATGGTACGAAACTTGGTAAAGGTTTTGGCACTTGCTATGTGAACACACACAAATCATGGACATGATTCAAAAAGGTTAAATGGTCCTGAAAAAAAATATATGACCGCATTGGACCTAAATGGGAAGCAAATTTTATCTAGTGAAAATGTCTGGTACTGCGCCCAACAAAATCTTACTGAAAGCTCATTTTTTGAGATATCAACCTCAAATTTAGAACACAACTTCTTTTAGATTTATGAATTTTAGAGTAAAAGGCTGTGCTCCAAAGCATTCAATATTTATGACAGAACAAGATATTGAGTGCCTTATCCCTTATGGGCCATGTACATGCTTTGCAAGAACATGTTGAAAACATTTTGGTCAATAAAAAAAAATAAATAATATATATATATAAAAAAAAATATATATAAAGACAGTTTAAGTTTTGTTTTCAGGTCTATGCTCAAAAAGTGATTAACAGGTAATAAATGGATCATTCATAACTATTCCATAAATATAACTTAATACCATAAAATTCCCCAAAATACAAAATATTAAATTAAAAAAACATTATTGAACTAAAATATAGAACATTCATTTCATTTTGGACCGCCATGCAAGCAGCACCAGATGCTTAAATGGTTTCACCATTGATCTAAAGCGTGGATGCAAACTGCTATTAAGAATGAAAACTAAAACAAACTCAATGACAACTAAAACTGACTTTTGAAAACTTTTGAACAGGATGAAGAAGTCCAAATTTTTCTTATTTTGTTGAAATATATATATTTTTTTTTCATTTAGTACTTCCCTTCGGAAGCAACAGAAGATACTTGCATGTTTCCCAGAAGACAAATTAAGTACAATTTACCTTGATCTTTAAATTCAAAAAGTTTTCACCCCCTGACTCTTAATGCACCGTGTTTCCTTCTGGAGCATCAGTGAATGTTTGAACCTTTTTTAATAGTTGTGTTTGAGTCCATCAATTGTCCTCAGTGTGAAAAGATGAATCTCAAAATCATACAGCCACTGCTGTAAAGGGTTCAAATATGCAAAGAATCCTTGAAAACTGAAGAACCTGCAGGACATGGAGGATTTTTCTGAAGAACAGAGTTCAGTTTAACTGCTCAGAACAAACAAGGGACTCATGAACAACCATCACAAAACAAAAAAACAGTCATAGATCATCCAGTTAACCACACGCAGTATTAAGAATCAAGGGTTCCCAAACTTCTGAACGGAGATATTTTAATAAATTCAGCTACTTTTTTGTCTTGTGGATTGTGTGTAAACATATTTTATGTAAAATATCTTAATCAGGACAGTACTAAATAAAAAATAACATACCCCCTGAATATGAAGAGAGATATGATCTCTCTTATTTTGTTAAAATTATTCACATTTTAACAGATTCTGCAAGGGGTTCCCAAACTTTCGCATACCACTGTACCATGACATTTAATGCAGTTAAACATCTATAAATAATACCTGCTTGTTTATTAACTATGGCAGCCAAAAACTAAACTAAAAAAGGAAACTAGAAAAAACTAAACAAAATAACAAAAAAAAACAAGACAATGTAGGTTTTTTTCTACAACTAAAAAGGTCAAAAGACTTTTTGCAAAGTGCTATTATCTTTAAACTATCCCTTTAAAGGACAGCAGACTGGTAAGTACATCAAAATGCCCCAGAGGCTCTTTAAAACGCTCGTCGCACACATACAGTACAGACATGAAACCTGAACACCAATACAGGCTGGCATGTGAAAAACATCTAACCTGACAGGAAGAAGCCTTCCTCACACAGGTAACATTCAGAGGCATCACAGGTCAGACAGTCATCATCACATCGAGCACACTTCATGGAAAACTTGTCCTCAAATGTCCTCTCAGGGCAGGTTTTGTGACAGCTCGATCTCAACCTGCAGAAATACACGGTCTCTTGCCCTTTAAATATTAACACAATGATTAAATACTCATGAAGTCAAAAAGTAAGAGACAAACTTACTCGTAATAGTCCGGTAAACAAGACATGCAATGCTCTGGATTCACTGAGGGAAAAGTCATAATGTTAATGCACTCTTCACGAAAACAGGAATTATTTCATAGATAGCAATTAGGCCTACTGAAATGACTAGTTGATTTAGGAGCTTTGACTGGAAATGCAATTTGAACACATTTCGCGTAATACCGTGACATGTTCAATGTCTTATTAATACAAAATAATACTTAAGTTTTCTTGGTTTGACTTTGTATCAATGTGTTAGCCCCGGGTAAACTGAGTAATACAACCGTTTAGGAAGTAAACGGCAAAAAAATTGTTTATGTTACCGAGCTGCTGCAGAAAAAGAAACGAAGTGATGGTATGAACGATTAATTGCCGTTCCAAGCTTCAAACGTCTCTTTTTAGAGCTTCTCAGTTCGAAAACACTATTATTCTTGCAATACTACATTGACCAGCAGAGGGAGACAGATCGTGGCTCAACGATGAACGGTATTTACTAAACATAGCTACTCTCAGTGTGAGGTTTTTGTTTTCCTAGTGTGAGGTGGTATTCCACTTTTTTTTTTTTTTTGAAAGATTTATGTTAAGTATCTCTACTACCTTATCATTTTATAAAATTTAAATGAGCCGAAAAGCTGCGGGCTGATGTTAACCACTTATCTATAGATATCTTTACCACTTTGATCTTCTGACACACTGACTTGCTATGTCTCACAACCTGGTGAGCAGACTACCTAGACAGCATTTTTGGACATTTTTGAGCTGTGATCCCCCCCAAAAAAAGCCTATGCAGGAGGCACAATGAGACACAGACCAGACAAACTCATAAGTTTGAGAGATACAACAGATGAAAAGAGATACGGAAGCTGTGAGACAGACACAACCCCTATCATTTGTGCACTACACACGCATCTAGTAAAAAGTGACTGGAGCATCCACAGCAAAAGAGGTCCAAAAGTCTGAGACCCCTTATGTAAATGCTTCTATTTTTTATTATATTCTAATTTAGAAAACATATATTTTATTAAATAATTTAAAAAAAAGTTTGCATTTGAGTTTGCATTGTTGAGCATCAAAATTCGACACATCAGGCTTTTCTGGCTCATACAGTATGATTTAGTGAGAATATGTAGCTCATACTTGAGGAGGGGGAAAAAAAACATTATATTCAGAGGCTGAAATGGAGCAAAAATATGCAATTTAGTGCAGTTGCTGATATTTATATGGCCAAAACGTAAGATGAAAATTCTGATAGCTTGTAATGTAAATCACTGAGATCTGTATAGCAGTATTGCTTGCATAAAATGCATATAAATATCAGTTGTCACTCTATATCTCTCAATAATATGAAACAGGATGTTTTCAAGGCTTAATGCTGACTGAGGAGGTCCTTTTTTGCTGAAGATGTGATGCAATTTATATTTAAAAGAGCAAAGTTTGTGCACACATCCATCCAAGTAATGATATACTGACCAACGAGACAATGCTGACAGCCCTCCTCACACGTTACGCAGTCTTCATGATCAAGATCGGCTACTTCACCTATACAAGAACAAACAAAACCAGAAGTCAGCACTTCATGTTCAGAAGTATTGATGAGAACATGGAAAAATAAAATGCATGAGACAGATGTACATAAAAACCAGATCACGTGTCTGTATTAACGTGTATAAAAAGAGAGTGAAAGAGTGTGTGCAAGTTTAAAAAGACAGTAAAAAGCAGACAGAGTCTGTGTGTGTGTGCACAGTGTAGTGTGTGGTAGCCCTGGAGGCCATAGCGCAGAACCCGTTTATACATGTCTGCCACTAATGATAAGAATTTCTGTTCCCCCACTCTCTCATTTCTGGTGCTATTTCAGTCTGCCTTCCGCAGACAAGCTCTTCCCTCATGCTCGGCACATCTTTGACTGTGATAAAAATTTGTGAAGAAGATTAGATAAACAGCAGTGGGTGTCGTGAGAAGCCAAACAACATCCAGCGAGTTGGATTTACAGATATATGTTTGCTAAAGTGATCTAGCACAGCACACAAAATGAGAGATAAAAACTTCAGTCTAGTGGGGTGAATCAAACAAAAACATTTACAGCAAAATCAAAAGAAAAAAATATATAGAACAAAAAAGCTTAAAAAACTAAAGTCAATTTTTAGAGCCATTAAGATTTTTTGTGACCTTATTTTCATGATAATTAAGTACAGCCCCCCCCCTTTTCTGTAATTATTATTATGTTCAATGCTCAATAGATTCACATTACTGTATATCTTACTCTATTACAATATACAGTGCTTAGCATAAATGAGTACACCCCCTTTGAAAAGTAACATTTTAAACAATATCTCAATGAACACAAAAACAATTTCCAAAATGTTGACAAGATTAAGTTTTATATAACATCTCTTTAACTTATAACATGAAAGAAAGGTTAATAATATAACTTGGAGGACAAATTTTTCAGTTTTACTCAAATTAGGGTGATGCAAAAATGAATACACCCCACAACAAAAACTACTACATCTAGTACTTTGTATGGCCTCCATGATTTTTAATGACAGCACCAAGTCTTCTAGGAATCAAAGGATCCTTGTCATGTTGGAAAAGTGCACAACGACTAAAGGCACGGAGTGATGCTAGCATCTTCTCTTTCAGTATAGAGCAGTACATCTGTGAAATCATGATGCCATCAATGAAATGCAGCTCCCCGACACCAGCAGCACTCATGCAGCCCCACATAAGGACACTGCCATGTTTCACTGTAGGCACCATACATTTTTCTATGTATACAGTTTTGAAGCCATCAGTTCCAAAAACATTTATCTTGGTCTCATCACTCCAGTGTATTGAGTCCTAGTAGTCTTCATCTTTGTCAGCATGGGCCCTGGCAAACTCTCTTTTTTGTGCCTGGGCTTTAGGAAAGGCTTCTTTCGTGGACGGCACCCATGCATGCCATTCCTCTGCAGTGTACGCCGTATTGTGTCACGGGAAATAGTCACTGCAATTTGGCTTTCTACTTCTTTAGATAACTGCAGTGAACTTGCATGCCGATTTTGTAAATCTTAAACATGTTATAAGTTAAACAGATGTTATATTAAACTTAGTCTTGTCAACATTTTGGGAAATTGTTTTTGTGTTCATTGAAATATTGTTTAAAATGTTAATTTTCAAAGGGGGTGTACTCATTTACGCTGAGCACTGTACAATTACTGCAATTTTTTACATTACTGTTCAAAAGTACGGTGTCAATCAAATTTTTATTTTTGAAAGAAATCAATACATTTATAACGTTACAAAAGATTTCTATTTCAAATAAATGCTGCTATTTCAATTTTCTATTCATCAAAGAATCCTTCTTTCCACAAAAGAAAGAAGCACAACTGTTTTCAACATTGATAATAATAAGAAACGTTTCTTGAGCAGCAATTCAGCAAATTAGAATGATTTCTGAAGGATCATGTGACTGAAGACTAGAGTAATGATGCTGAAAATTCAGCATCACAGGAATAAAATCCATTTATATAGAGTATATATATATATATATATACACAGGTCCTTCTCAAAAAATTAGCATATTGTGATAAAGTTCATTATTTTTCATAATGTAATGATAAAAATTTAACTTTCATATATTTTAGATTCATTGCACACCAACTGAAATATTTCAGGTCTTTTATTGTTTTAATACTGATGATTAATACTGAAGGAAATGCCAAAATGCCTGAAGTCCAGTGTCAAGTTCCCACAGTCAGTGATGGTCTGGGGTGCCATGTCAGCTGCTGGTGTTGGTCCACTGTGTTTTATCAAGGGCAGGGTCAATGCAGCTAGCTATCAGGAGATTTTGGAGCACTTCATGCTTCCATCTGCTGAAAAGCTTTATGGAGATGAAGATTTCGTTTTTCAGCACGACCTGGCACCTGCTCACAGTGCCAAAACCACTGGTAAATGGTTTACTGACCATGGTATTACTGTGCTCAATTGGCCTGCCAACTCTCCTGACCTGAACCCCATAGAGAATCTGTGGGATATTGTGAAGAGAAAGTTGAGAGACGCAAGACCCAACACTCTGGATGAGCTTAAGGCCGCTATCGAAGCATCCTGGGCCTCCATAACACCTCAGCAGTGCCACAGGCTGATTGCCTCCATGCCACGCCGCATTGAAGCAGTCATTTCTGCAAAAGGATTCCCGACCAAGTATTGAGTGCATAACTGAACATAATTATTTGGAGGTTGACTTTTTTTGTATTAAAAACACTTTTCTTTTATTGGTCGGATGAAATATGCTAATTTTTTGAGATAGGAATTTTGGGTTTTCATGAGCTGTATGCCAAAATCATCAGTATTAAAACAATAAAAGACCTGAAATATTTCAGTTGGTGTGCAATGAATCTAAAATATATGAAAGTTTAATTTTTATCATTACATTATGGAAAATAATGAACTTTATCACAATATGCTAATTTTTTGAGAAGGACCTGTATATATATAGACATTTTGACATTACAAATGAAATTCATTTGCATTACGGTAATGAAAATAAGATATTGTTTGCATTACAGTAATGAGGCATTTGTTCACATAGATTCGCAAGAGAATAAGATTCATTACGGTAATGAGAACTTCGATAATGAGAGGGTAATTATCTTAACTGTCAAAGATAATGGCACAATGCAAAATATTATAATGGCTTAAGAAGTAGACAACTTTCTTTATCTTAAAATAGAATTTTGTTTTCTTTTTTGAAAAGAAACGAATAAGACCGGGTCATTTCTTTACAGCTTTTGCAAGACTGAAGGAACTTTATAGTGAAAAATGCTGGCAAAAAAAAGCAAACAAAAACATTAGTTTTTTTACACCGGGCCTACAGTTCATCCAGTAATTAGATTTTCTGAAGAATTTTAATAATATTTTAATAATAAACACCCTCACATACCAAAATGATGTAACAAGAACCTTAATAATCACAAGAAATGAAACAATGGAAAACATCAAGCAAGCCATTGGGAATATTCTGGAACAGTTATGATGCAACTGACCCACTCCACACTCCAGTTTGGCACACATCCCGTCTTTGGGGTAGTAGGAGGGGGTGCAGTAGAGACAGTGGCCTGTGGAAGTACACACGGTGCAATTTGGAGGGCAGGGATCACATGTTCCCTTCAGGGAATGGAAATAGCCCTCTGGACAGCTTAAACGACACTCCTCTTCAAAGAGGTACCGCTCCACTCCGAACTTATCTGTGTGGAAACAGAAACAGAATAGAAAAAATGTTAAGAGCCTGTATTTGTCTCTGCTATGCGAGGTGGTCATGACTCAGTTTACCTTTGCTACAGCGGGTACATTTGTCAGGCCCTTCATCTGAACATTCGAGGCATGTGTGGTGGCAAAGATGACACTGTCCATCCCTCTCGTACTTCCCAGGATCACAGCCAAGCACACATTGCCCATTATCAAACAACCTGCCAAAGAATAAAAACTTAAATCTTTTCACCACACACTGTACATTCCGTCTCACTACAGCTTATTTCAATTGTGGTGCTGTAAGAAACAAGTGACTTGTTCACGCCTCACCTAGTGTGCGAACAGCTGATGCAGTCATGACTCTCAGGTCCAGTGCACTTGTAGCAGGTTGAGTCACACAGACTACATTTATCATGTTTGCTTAAGTACTGTCCTGAAAATAAAATATAGATAACACGTAAACACAAAATATTATTTAGCAGCTGCTCCATCATTTGCTGGTGAATAATCCAAAACAAAAACAACCAACAAAACGACAAACAAAACAAACGAGAAAACACAAAACAAATGACAAATAAACACATACATATACACACACACATATATATATATATATATACACACATATACAGTGCCCTCCACAATTATTGGCACCCTTAGTAATTATGAGCAAAGGCGAGTGTGAAAATAAATCTGCATTGTTTATCCTTTTGATCTTTCTTTCAAAAAATTCACAAAATTATAACCTTTCATTGAAGGAAAAGAATTGAAAGTGAAAAAAAAAAAAAAAAAAACATTATGAAATAAATGTTTTTCTCCAAAACACGTTGGCCACAATTATTGGCACCCTTTTATTCAAAACTTTTTGCAACCTCCTTTTGCCAAGATAACAGCTCTGAGTCTTCACCTATAATGCCTGATGAGTTTGGAGAGCACCTGACAAGGAGATCAGAGACCATTCCTTCATGCAGAATCTCTCCAGATCCTTCAGATTCCCAGCTCCATGCTGGTGCTTCTTCTCTTTAGTTCACTCCACTAATTTTCTTTAGGGTTCAGGTCAGGGAACTGGAACGACCATGGCAGAAGCTTCATTTTGTGCTCAGTGACACATTTTTGTGGTGGTTTTGATGTTTGTTTTGGATCATTGTCCTGATGGAAGATCCAACCACGGCCCATTATTGGATTTCTAGCAGAAGCGGTCAGGTTTTGATTTATCTGTTGGTATTTGCTAGAATCCAAAATACCATGTATCTGAACAAGATGTCCAGGACCTCCAGCAGAAAAATAGGCCCACAACATTAAAGATCCAGCAGTATATTTAACTGTGGGCATGGGGTACTTTTTATCCATGTGTGCACCAAACCCATCTGGTGGGTTTGCTGCCAAAAAAGCTATTTTTTTAGTTTCATCTGACCATAGAAGCCGGTCCCGTTTGAAGTTCCAGTCTTGTCTGACAACTGAGTATGCTGGAGATTGTTTCTGGATGAGAGCAGAGTATTTTTCTTGAAACCCTCCGGAACAACTTGTGGGATGTAGGTTCTGTTTGATAATTTTTTTAAGGCTTTCTGAAACTCAAGACTCAACTAATCTCTGCAATTCTCCAGCTGTGATCCTTGGAGAATCTTTGGACACTCAAACTTTCTTCCTCTCCGCGCATTAGGACGATTTAGATACACGTCCTCTTCCAGGCAGATTTGTAACATCTTTAGTTGATTGGAACTTCTTAATTATTGCCCTGATAGTGGAAATGGGGATTTTCAATGCATTAGCTTTTTTCTTATAGCCATTTTCTATTCTGTGAAGCTCAACAATCTTTTGCTGCACATCAGAACTATATTCTTTTGTTTTTCTCATTGTGATGAATGATTAAGGGAATTTGGCCTTTGTGTTTACACATATTTGTACAATTTCATTCTCCTAGTCACCCTGGTGTGCTAAAAATTGTAAATATGAATGGGAATATACTTCAGAGATATTTTACTCATAAGAATTTCTAGGGGTGCCAATAATTGTGGCCAACATGTATTGGAGAAAAACATATATATTTAATAATGTGAGTTTCCCCCCACTTTCAATTGTTTAACTTCGATGAAAGGTTAGAATTTTGTGAATTTTTTTAATGAAAGATCAAAAGGATGAACAATGCAGATTTATTTTCACAGCTGCCTTTGCTTATATTTTCTAAGGGTGCCAATAATTGTGGAGGGCACTGTATGTATATATATATATATATAATGTGTATATACACTACCGTTCAAAAGTTTGGGATCGGTACGATTTTTAATGTTTTTAAAAGAAGTTTTGTCTGCTAACCAAGACTGCATTTATTTAATAAAAAATACAGTAAAAACAGGAATATTGTGAAATATTATTACAATTTAAAATAACTTTTCTATTTGAAAATATTTTAAAATGTAATTTATTCTTGTGTTGGCAAAGCTGAATTTTCAGCATCATTACTCCAGTCTTCAGTGTCAGTGATTTTCCTTCAGAAATCATTCTAATAAGCTGATTTGCTGCTCAAGAAACATTTATTGTGTACAACTGTACAAAATTTTTGTGTACCATATTTTTTTTCAGGATTCTTTGATGAATAGAAAGTTCAAAAGAACAGCATTTATCTTTTGTAACATTATAAATGTCTTTACTGTCAATTTTGAATGATTTAATGCATCCCTGTTGAATTAAAGTATTCATTTCTTTAATTTCTTTTCAAAAAAATTAAAATAAAAATTCTTACTGTCCCCAAACTTTTGAACGGTTGTGTATAATGTTACAAAAGCTTTGTATTTCAGATAAATGCTGTTCTTTTGAACTTTTTATTAATCAAGGAATCCTGAAAAAAAAAAAGTACACAGCTGTTTTCAACATTGATAATAATCAGAAATGTTTCTTGAGCAGCAAATCAGCATATTAGAATGATTTCTGAAGGTTCATGTGACACTGAAGACTGGAGTGATGATGCTGAAAATTCAACTTTACCATCACAGGAATAAATTACTTTATAAAATATAACAAACTTTTGAACGGTAGTGTATATATATATATATATATATATATATATATATATATATGCGTGTGTATATGCGTATATATATATATACAGTGGGTACGGAAAGTATTCAAAGAAGTATTTTTCTCTCTTTGTTATATTGCAGCCATTTGCTAAAATCATTTAAGTTCATTTTTTTTCCTCAATGTACACACAGCACCCCACATTGACAGAAAAACACAGAATTGTTGACATTTTTGCAGATTTATTAAAAAAGAAAAACTGAAATATCACATGGTCCTAAGTATTCAGACCCCTTGCTGTGACACTCATATATTTAACTCAGGTGCTGTCCATTTCTTCTGATCATCCTCTCCTCAGTGCAAGACACATGAAAGCCCGCATGGAGTTTGCTAAGATGGTGAGAAATAAGATTCTCTGGTCTGATGAGACCAAGATAGAACTTTTTGGCCTTAATTCTAAGTGGTATGACCAAGACAATGACCCTAAGCACACAGCTAAAATAACGAAGGAGTGGCTTCACAACAACAACGTGACTGTTCTTGAATGGCCCAGCTAGAGCCCTGACTTAAACCCAATTGAGCATCTCTGGAGAGACCTAAAAATGGCTGTCCACCAATGTTTACCATCCAACCTGACAGAACTGGAGAGGATCTGCAAGGAGGAATGGTAGAGGATCCCCAAATCCAGGTGTGAAAAACTTGTTGCATCTTTCCCAAAAAGACTCATGGCTGTATTAGATCAAAAGGGTGCTTCTACTAAATACTGAGCAAAGGGTCTGAATACTTAGGACCATGTGATATTTCAGTTTTTCTTTTTTAAGAAATCTGCTAAAATGTCAACAATTCTGTGTTTTTCTGTCAATATGGAGTGCTGTGTGTACATTGAGGAAAAAAAATGAACAAATGAATTTAGCAAATGGCTGCAATATAACAAAGAGGGAAAAATGTAAGGGGGTCTGAATACTTTCCGTACCCACTGTATATATATATATATGTATTATATATGTATATATATATATATATATATATATATATA
>RJVU01069537.1:2449735-2467073 GCA_003731715.1 Anabarilius grahami
TTTTCCATGCTCTTTTGAAAATGGTCACATCCATTATTCAGCAAAATAAATGAGACCCTCATTTTATTTACTCTTTGAGCAAGGAACTCCCAAAGTCTTTAACTTATTCTCTATTAACTTGTTGTTGTTGTTGTTAATTAAAATATATTTAAAAAAAAGCTTTTATAAGATACAAACCCTATTACCCCTTATTGGGTCATTAAGTGTCAAATCAACCAAATTTTGGAAACTTTTGGTATTTTTTCTGTACAAAGACAAACATAAATAGCCATGAAAGCCAAAATATTAAATGTCACAGATGTATATTTACTGAGTAATCCACTATTTTGTAGAGGGGGGTTAAAATTACAATTGTCACCTGACATTTGGAGCTACATGACAGGGGTGTAAAAATGACTTTAGAAAGATGGCAGCATCATTATTTTATTTTTACACAGAGAATGGTAGGTCTATTAGGAAAACTTGACTGTTGACTTTAGCCATCTTTGTTGCATTATATGCCAACGGTTACAGTTCAAAAAAAGCACTTCTTGTGTTATTTGCCTCAAGTTTACATGCCTGAAAGTTATCTTAATATCCTTTTAGATTCTGGTTCTTAACAAACTTTGATGGTTCAATCCCAGAAATATGGAGATCTTAATGAGGCTCCATGAGTAAATTGGTAAATTGTACACATTTTCAGTGGTCAAAAACCAAATGTGGGTCACTTTGCATACAGCTGATACTTTTTTCTTTTAAAGAGTAATATCTAAAGAACAAATAATGTTGAAACGAGAAATGTCTCATGTTTTTCTATCAACACAATTGCATAGAACATGCCTGATTTGACTGCCATAAAATTAAAAAAAAAAAAAATTAAGTTTGCATGCCTGTAACTCTAAAAGTATTCAAGATATTATCTTCTAGATTCTCATCCTTAATAAACTTTCTTTTTGAAATCTTCATTTCCAAGGCCCTATATAGTTCAGTCCCGTAGATATGGGGATCTCAAAGCAGTTCCATGTTCAAATTGTTGAATTTTACCCATTTTCAGTGATTGAAAACCAAATGTGGTTCACTTTGCACACAGCTGATGCTTATTGCATTTAAAGAGGAATGTCTGATGAATAAATAATGTTGAAAGAAATCTATCTTTTTTCCCTTCATTAAAAGAATTGCATAAAACACAGCTCTCCGAGTACCAAAAATCCACGAAAATGGTCAAGTTGAGGCACATTAACTTGCTCTCAAACATATATCTATATTTGAATCATTTTCTGGATATTTGGAAGATGGGATTATGTTTATTTTAACAGTTTCTGAAGCTACCAAGAGTTCAAATACACAGTATCGTAACTACACGTTACTGCATTGACATCCCTATATCTATGAGACTGAACCATGTAGGGCTTAAAAATGAAGATTCCAAAATAAAGTTTCATAAGAACAACAATCTAAAATGACATTAAAGAAATTTAAAAAAGTGACAAATACGCACTAGTGTAAACAGGGCCTAAGATATCTTTAACACTTCTTGAATTAAAGACATTTAAATTTTGTTTTCAGCACTCAGAGAGATGTGTTGTATTCAATTGTTTTGATACAGGGAAATAAGATGCATTTCTAGTTTCAGAGCCATTTGTTCTTCAGACATTCTTCTTTAAACACAATATCTATCAGCTGTTTAAAGAGTTACCTACATTTGGTTCTTGACCATTGAAATGGGTAAAATTCAACAATTTGGACATGGAGTCACATTGGGGTCCCAATATCTATATGACTGAACTAGGGACTATTTAATTCATATTAAGTGGTCACATAAAACTCAATTTTGTTTATTGCAAACCATTTCAACAAACATTATGAATAAACTTCAAGGAAAAAAATCAAGTAGAATATGCCTCATTTAAAGGAGTTAATTACCATTTAGCTATGTAGTCTATATTTCCTGTCTGGATGAGAACTTTTGAACTTTCTGTGCTCGAATCCTCACGGAGACAGAAGAAGATCCTACAGGAGGTAGATGGTATTCTATACAGCGTGTCTATACATGCAGACCTAAACCTCCCTTCTCTGGTCTCCACCACACACTTCCTCCTGAAAGCAGTGATAGCGTCAAACACTCCCCTCTTCCTCGGGCCACGGAAATACTTCTAATGGGGGCTTCTGAAAGTGTAAATTAAGAGGAGGTATAGTTGTGCTCACGACAGCAAAATGCTCATGCATACGTGCACTCACAAGCAGAGACCTCCAGATGGGGGATTGTGGAGCATTTCTGTAATACAGCATTTAGTGGTGTCTGATATAGTCAAGAATCACTACTATGGCACATTCTTAGGGATAAGTATTACATTTCAGCACATAACTCGTCCCGCACTATTTGAGCTACAGACATGAATTATACCTCAGGTGTAATATCACTTTCCTGAAACTATAATAAAATGGGAAAAATCCTATAGACTTACACTGAAGGAGGGACATAGAGACTTGGGGGGTGGACTCGGGGATAAATATTTAACCATTAACAACCTATTTTGTATTACAGATTTTTCCATTATGGTAATAAGAATTGGTGAATGGGACTGAAACTCAAAAGCTGAAATAAAATAAAATATAAATATTAGATGAAAAACGAATCTTGACAACTAAATAAAAAAACTTAAAAAAAAAAATTTTTAAACCTAAATAGTAATATATATTAAAAAAAAAAACGTAATTTAAAAATATGAATACAAATATTAATAAAAAGTATAATAATATAGCAATAAATAATACTAACTGCGCAAAACATAATTTCTTTCTTTTGATATAACGGTGAAACCTGACCCAGACACGTTCTTAGAAATTCACCTTGCGATATAGTGCACATCATAAATATTAATTACATAACTTTTATTATGGTGCTTTTTTGTCTCATTATATAGAAAAGAGCTTTGTGAACATTCTTCAAAATGTATTCTTTGTGTTCCACGAAAGATAGAACAGCATAAAAATTTGGAATGAGTGAGTAAATTATTGTCATTTAGGATTGAAATACCCAGGGGTGCATTTCCCAAAAGAATCAAATTTCATTTACGTCTTTTAGTTTTTCAAAAATTAAAGCGCCATTTTAGAAGAGTGCGCATGCATGTGCGTACATGCTCTGGTCTAGTACATAAGAAAGAGACTAAGATTGAATCTGGAAATAAAGCAAAATAACTGAGAAAAAAGGAAAATTAGTCTTCAGATGCCATGTCCGCAATTTTAGCAAAAACATTGCATTAATTCAATCTCAAATGGATTAATTCAAAGAACTTATTGCTGCACCACCTTCGAGACATAATTTACCAATGCGGTTGAACGACAAATTTGCGACAGTACAGTTTTCGGGAAACAGTCGTGACTAGCTATTTAAATTTCTTCAACGATGCATCGTACTAGTTATGTCGCTGCTACTACCCCAGAACAGTTTTCTATCATCAGCTGCAGAATTGCAGTGCTCTGGAGCTCCTAGAAGAAACAGCAACGGCACAGAGGACTAGAACCCAGGCCAAGCTTTCTGTCTGAACGGTCCAAAAAAGCTGCAGAGCCATCTGGCACAGGCTCACACACACTGGTAGAGTGGCAGCCACAAAAACACATGGGGGCCTCCACCCACTCACCAAACACACCCATATATACACGCAACAAACCAAATATCAACATTCACCAAACACTTCAAAATACACACTGATCTTGTGCCAACATTTCCACACACACACATAATCTCTCACAGAGAGCTAATTCCAAAAATCCCTTTTCATCAAACAAAAATGTCAAATACACTTACTTGCACACACAAGCCAAGCGCCATATTTACTCATACACCTATGAAACCCTTAGACACACAAAAAGCAAACTCCCAAAACCTACATTCACCAAACAAACTTGCCAAACACTTACTAGCGCACAGATCAGAAGCCAAATACCCACATTCACACACACCACAGAGAGGACTGTACAAACAGTCTTTCCAGGGATTTAATGACATGATATGCTCAGAGTATTGAGCGTGTGCATGTGTAATGAACTTCACTCTTACTTGTTCTCATTACTGGCATCATATCGGGGCATGGGATCCATGTCATTACCGTTCACATCATAACTGGCCTCGTTATCCTACAAACAGATCAAAAGTAACAAAAAAACACATGAAGAAAATATTCAAACGTGGATTTGTCCACCCCTTACGTTCATGTGCCAGTTATGACACTTAAAACATGCTAAAATTGAACAACAAAGTACATGACTTTTGGTCTTTTACATGTGAATGGCCTTTTTGGAGTAAAGGGGACATGTATTTCCAGGACAGAGCTTATATAAACACAAAAACAACAGTCAATATACAAACAGACTCAGCTTGCATGCTTTTGTTTTGTTCACTTGCTCTGATCCAAAACCTACTTTGTGTCCGAAATTGCATACTGTATTGTAGCCTTAGTGTATTGTACATTTAGTTTGAAACTTATTTTGTGACCGCTGAACAGTACGTTCTACATAGTATGAATGAAATTCGGATGTATTACATCCGCCATGTTGTTACTGTCATGTGACCTATGGCACTTGCATCGCTCCACCGCCATTCACAAATCCTCTCCCGTGGCCTCATGGGATGGTAAAGTGCCCACTGAATGCGCAATTCAGAATCTCGGCGGAAGTAGTAGGTCATCCGGGTACTTTTTGCCTACTGTTTTTTGAATACTATTTTTTCAGACATAACTACTCTGTTGGCGTACGATTTTGCGCATGCTATATAGTAAGGAAGTGCTCGATTTTGCCTCGTATTCAAGGCTATTAATGCAATCATAGGTGTGAAAAAAAAAAATGCTACAAAAAGTTGACATCTCAGTAATATTAATACCTCATTTTAGCTCAATCCTAAGGCAGCATCACATGTGTCCCAGAATGCATTAAAATGAACTCAATGGGGGCAAAATCCAAGAGATCAGATGAGCCGAGAGAAACATTACAAATAAACGTACATTCCACTAAATAGTGAGAAGTATCAATAAAAATAGCTCAGTGAAATGAGAATGGATTGTTTTACCCAATCTTTCAGTATGCAATGTGTTTTTATTAGTGCTGTCAAACAATTAATCGTAATTAATCACATCCAAAATAAAAGTTTGTGTTTACATAATAGTATATGTGTGTGTACTGAATTTTTTTATTTATGTATAGATACACAAACATGCATATAAATATTTAACAAAAATACCTTTATATATAAAATATTTATAAGTAATATAAATATACATGTAAATATTTCTTAAATAAATACATGTATGTGTGTGTATTTATATATACATAATAAATATACAGTATACACATATATTATGTAAAAACAAACTTTTATTTTGGATGCGATTAATTGTTTGACATCACTACTTTTTATGCTTTAGAGTATTTGACATTAGTTTAGCAAACTCCATGGACCGCTTTCCCATTTATGGGGTTCTCAGAAGTGGAAGCCGTCATAGTTGGGTTCACTATAGAGGTGAACGGAAACAATAAATCAAATTTTTGCAGTGATGCAGTTCCATTTGCTCCAATAGCAAAAGAAAAAAATCCATGATAGCATTTCTATTAATATTGAAATATTGAAAGATTGATTACGTTGGTCAGAAAAGAGAAAGATTCTTCTTTGCTGTTACCCCCTCAGCCTTTGTATCAAAAACACTCAAGCAGCAGCAGCAGTAACAAATTTTCTGAATTTTAAGGCCAAGGTAATAAAATACACAAAAAAAAAATGAAAGAAAATGAAAAAATGAAAACTGTTGCTAGATGTTAATAACTGCCATAACAGTCAATGCAAATGACCCATTAGAATCAGTTGCAGGTTAAGCCTCCTGTCCATAGCGCTATTTATGTGGATATGTAGAGTGTTCCAAATTGTTTTCTTAAGGTTCCATGACAGTTATTTTTTACAGGACATTTTTGTTGTGATGCATTTTTGCATTCAAACACGCAAGACGCAGGGCAGTGGAACGGAAAAAAACTTAAAAAAGGTCTAGAAGTTGAACTTCTTTTAACTTGAGCTACATGCTGCAAAGGATGAAAGATGCGAGTGCAACTGTCAAACACGTCCATCTAGTAAATGTTTACATAAAAAAAAAACAAGCAGCACAGTGGATTACAAAAATGTGTTCTGTGTGAACGACCCTTACAAGGCAGCTGCCTATGAAGTCAGCGAGTTGGCACGCTAGGTTTTAGAACAAAGCAAGTATGTTAATAGCATACTGACATTATGCTCTTACCATTTCTTTATATCTTAATATTATTTCTTATATGTCGTTATGCAAGAAATGTATGCAAGAATTCAAAGAACAGCCATACATACAAAGAGATACACTTACATAGTTATGTATGAGATCTGGGTGGTTCCTCTCAATACCATCATCCAGAATGGTAACCACCACATCCTTCCCTGTGTAGCCTCTCTTCCAAGCGCCCACGATATTCATGTCAGACTGACAGTTATGGATGTTATCATTACAGTGCTGCACAGACAGAGAGACAATGGAGGACATGAAAAATCTAATTAGGTAGAGGGTTACATACGCTTACACTAACGTTCAAAAGTTTGGGGTTAAGAAGATTTTTAAAGAAATGAATACATTTATTCAGTAAGGATGCATTAAATTGATCAAAGGGGCAAGATTTCCATTTCAAATAAATGCTGGTTGTTGGTTTTTTTACTTTCTATTCATGAAAGTATCCTGAAAAAAAAATAATAATAAATAAAAAAATCAGCACAGCACAACTGTTTTCAATATTGATAACAATAAGAAATGTTTGTTGAGCACCAAATCAGCATATTAGAAGGATTTCTGAAGGATCATGTGACACTGAAGTAATGGCTGCAGAAAATTCCGCTTTGCCATCACAGGAATAAATGACATTTTATAATAGATTCAAATTATATTATATAAAAAACAAATATCTTTGATCAAATAATTTCAGCCTTCTTTAAAAAAAAATATATATTAAAAACTCTGACTGACACCAAACTTTTAAACTTGAGTATAGAAAGTGTTTTTGAAGAAATGGCATAAATAAATTTAGCGCTTACATTTCCAAATGTAAATTAAATTTGAAGCTTCTGAATATTATTATAGATTTAAAAAAAAAAAGAAAAAAAGTACAGGGTGGATTCAAACCCACATCTCCCACAGCTCAATGGTGTCTGAAGCAGTAAAACAGTAAAATCCTGGCTATTTTTGGAAAAGATCCCAAGCACGTGGTAAAAAGCAAACGTTATTTTTAAAACCTATCTCTGTAAATTACTGCATCTTTTCCTTGTGTATCTCAGACACTGTTATTACATGCGTCACATGGAACTAAATGTACAGTTTCATTGGGCCTAGAGTTGGAATTAGACCCCATCCTGGAAAGTCAAGTTTATTTGCTCCCAAAGTACAACTCACAGGTCAACAAGAGAAACCCGAGCCAAATGGATGCATTCAGGTCAAAGTATTAATGTTATCTGAGCCATATTAACCATTGACAGAGCTGTAACAAATCCATTAGAGAACAAACGCTTAGTTCACTCTCGCCGTTTCGGTCTAAGCTATAAATACGGTCGTAGGCAGCAAGTGATGACAACCGATGTAGCAGCCAAAGTGCAACCTTTTGTACATTCTGGTAAATCTTAATTCCTGTTTACCATGCGAAAAGCAAGGATGTCTTCACATTCCTTACGTGCTGATGTACCGAACCACTGACTCTCGTGAGCTGAGAAACATGACAGCTATGAAAACAAGGGCCTGTTTGTACAATTACCTCACTGAAAATATCTCCGCTAGACGTTATGTTAGAGCTTACACTGAAAAGTTCGAGGTATCTCTCTGGGTGGTTTTCAAACTCGGCTAATCTGGTGTGACAGGCATCGTTTCCTTTGAGCGTTCAAACTGACAAATTAGTTTTAGCTAAAAACACCAAAGTTTTACTACCTGCCATTACGATTTAGTCTTAAAAAGCAGAAGATTGGTTTGGTTTGGCATTTAACTAAACAACACGTGCACAACGTTGTCTTTAATGAAAGCATTCGCAACACATTTCAATTCTGGAATGGGCAGTATAGCTGACTTCAACAGAACATTAAGCAGCAAATAACATATCTGTCAGGATTTGAAGTTAATCTATGATTTGACTGGATGATAATAATATCATAATATAATTGTTTTTACCCCTAAGTTTCTTCCTCATCAGAGAGTTTTACCTTGCTGACATTAGAAGGAATAATATGTATTGTGAAAAAAGCTTCACAAATGAATTGCACAGAATAATTTCCCCTGTCCCTGTGCCTTTTCTTACATCAGCAGAAAAGAAAAGCTGTTTCTAAGGCAAAGAAAGTAAATACAATTTAATGAATACCAACATGATTTTTTTTTTTTTCCTTTCAGAATAAGATGAAGACCTTGGTTAAGGACTCAAGATTTGAACTATAGTGCCACAATTTTTTTGCAGTAGACTGAGAAATTATATAAACCATGACAATGATCAAGACTTCACCAGTGTTTTCTCAAGAATTCACAAGAACAATTTACAACATGTTGAGAATACTCACTATATACCACATACTGCTCCATTTAGCATCATTGAAGTAAATGGAGTTGGACTGGACCATACTGGATTGTACAGGACCAGGATATGAGGGTTTATAATCTCGCTTTATTCTCCTCTTCACGACCTGCTGTTGCACCCATTCCACCTGAGAATGAATGAGAAGAAATCCTTTAGGAACAGACAAACACACAAAAAATCTTTTCATAACATCCATTCTCTGTAACAGTCTTCTGATTGAATGAAAGATGGTTACTGGAAAACAGTATTGAGAAACATCCTATACAGTTTTTATGTATTAAAATCAACATAAAATAAAGGCACACATGCTACCATGATGTATACACATTGCATATTTAAAATAAAAATAAAACATTTTTAAATAAATAAATAAATATATATATTTCACTGTACAATAATGAAAAAATAAGCTTCTTGGCATTAAAGTAATGGGAATTTGAGGAAAATATGCTTAATTATGAAGAAAAAAAAATCTCAAAACAAAAATTCTTAATATAAAGTACCAACATTCTTCATGCATAAAATCACATCTTAATTTTTCCTTTCAATATTGGGGTGAAATATGAACGTCTTTTGAAATATGTTTTGTAAAAAAATGTTTTTTTTAAGGGATATTTCACCAAAAACTATTATTCACAACTTTTATTTACTTTTATTCATCTCCTTTTATGTCTTTCCAAACCTTGTACAATTTTCTCTCCTCCACTTATTGCACTATATACAGTTTTGGTTTGTCTAAATATTTGTGGCCAGTTACAAGACACCAATGGTTTTTGAAAACAATGATGTCAAACTTGAAGAGACATGTCTTGACACACCATATTTCAATGAATACACAAATGTAAATGAGATTTGAGAGCTACGGAGGAAAATAATTTTGGAGCCCTTTTTGGTCACCATTCACTTTCACTATATGGAAAAGTGCAGCATGAACAAACTGCTAAGTATCTCCTTTTGTGTTCCACAAAAGAAAGACAATCAAATGTGTTTTGAACAACACGGCGAGTAAAAAGTTACAGAACTTTAATTTTTTGGATAAAACAACACAAAACAACAGTGTGAGGTTTGTAATGTGTTAACTCAACCCTCCTTTTCAGGATTATTGACGAATACACAAACGTTGTTTATGAGCGGAACCATTTACTCGCTTTGCATTGTTGTGCAACAGTTGTTTTGGATACACTGAGTTCTATTCATTGATGAGCAAGATCAGGAGTTCATATAGACCATAGAACACACAGGTGTGGGGTTGTCATAGTGACAGCCTGACCTTTGGCTCCATGGAGATGAAGCTGTGTGTGCCTCTGCTGAAAAGCGTTGACCTTTTTATCGTCCGGCTGTGGAAGAAATGGTAGTAGTCCTTCAGATCACCAATCTACAGGAGCAACACACAAAACTGTCATTTACTGCATTGCAAACAAAGATAGATCACATAATAACTACATTATACCACCACATCACAAAATATCAGGTTGCGAAATGAGAATCCAAACACAGCGCCATACTAAGTAACTAAAAAGAGCAAATCGGGTCAGGTACATCTAATATGTAACAATATCGGTATGAATAAAAAAGCAAGAGCAACAGCAATATTCACCAGAGACACGTTGAAACTGGCTCGTATCATTAATTATTTAGAATGTCATTGACTGAAGATTGGTTACTCAAGAGGCTGTATCACTTTCCACTAAACAGATTCATTTGACAAGTGCAAAAACACTAGGCAGCCATGACACATTCTCCACAGACTACTGTACTCCATAGGGATACATAAGTCTGCCATAAAAAACAATGACTCTTGAAGCCAACGATAAGCCTTGCCAGATTACAGTCAGTCAAATGGGCTTATAAAGCAACTGCTTCAAAATTCAATTGATGTAGGGGAAACTTCTGGGTTTATAAATAGCATCTTATACTTTCTTTTAGTTCACAAACACAATCTACAACTGGCTCCAAATGCAATCTCACATTCCAGGATCCTATAGCAGACTCCCACAGGAGAACATGATGAGTTGCAAAGTTCAGGAGTGTTTAAACTTTCATAAATTGTTACTTTGGATGTGACAACCTCGCAGTTGAGGAAGGAACTCTTAGCTGGCACAATAAGCACAGATGAACGATAAGATAGCACATTGTGAAATCAGAGATTGAACACAGTTGCGGCGGAATCTCTAACTACATGGCAGATCTGAGATCTGACATACAGGCTTGTTGCAGTAAAGAGCAAAGTTTAAGACCATAAACTTACATTAACCTATTATTTATTTAAATGCACCAGCACTTTTTTTTTTTTTTTCACGATCAAAGTACTAACTGGATAACGAAACATATTATTAAACTAAATTATTATGAAGACTCCTTCTTGCTCCCGGGAAAAAAGATGAAACTGAATTGAGGCCAAGGCATTTTATGCCACATAATGCAGTTTTTGACTTCTAAAAAATTTGGCTTTACAAATTAAAACCCAGACTTGGCTGTAAAAGGCTGCATTGTGTATAAATGTAACTATCACATATTTCATTTTCTTAAAACATACAGTATGAAACGAACTTTTTAGCCTTTGTAACGTTACAGTGAATGTTACATGTCATGAATCCTGCTGAAGATCCATGTCATGTGTGACTTGAGTTCGTAACTTATCGTTTTCAAATACAAAAGTACACCTTTGCTAGCATTCATAACTAACAGAAAATAGTAGACTGATACAAGGTAGTAGATCCAAGCAGTAAAGTTTCAAAAACACCTGTTGTTGTTGTTGGGAGTCAGTAGAGACCTATTTGTTCACTGGATTTACTCTGAGAACTGGATATTCTTGGGCTAAAACGAGTCTTCAGGCACATTTATGAAGATTAAAATCTTCAAAACATAAATTCAGCATTCTCAACTATCACAACACAACATGTAAAACTTTGTGAAACTTGCGTAAAGCTTCCAGCCTTGACGTTTGAACTTCAATCAAAGTGATAACACACTTGAACTGATGGGAAAGAGCACTGGACCGCAAATACTATGAAATAACACGTGAGATTCTTCCAAACATCTTTGTGCAGGACACACTTACCTGGCCCAGGTTTCTATACCCATATTTATTGGCGATATGCTCTGCTTGCTCAGGTCCGCCGGCTATCCGAACAGCCCAGTGGTTGGTGTAAATCCGAGCTTTGCACGGAGAAGGCGAGAAAAAAACCAAGCACAGCGAAACCAGGACGCACGGGAGGCTGTTCAAAACCATCTTTCGCCCTCTCTCTCTCTCCTTGACTCTCCCCAGCACCCCCGGTTTAGGAAAACAACCAAACTTCGTCTCGCCGTTCAGTGGGGATTCTCATAGAAGTGTCGCTTGAGCTCCACATACACTCAACAGAGGGTGAGCGCAGGATTTAAACTAGATACGAGCCTCCGAACGCTTCAGCCTGCAGCGCATCGGCCGCACACACTCCGACGCCACAGAGAGAGAGACGCAAGAGTCTGTTTGCACAGCTTTGGCTTGATTTGTTCTCTCAAGACAGTGCCGTTACTTCTGCCTTTATTTTGTAAAGTGGAGATAGGGCTCTAGCGCCTCCCTCAAATAACTACAGAGAGAGTCGGGAGAGTACGGACAACGAGCCGTGTGGGGTTACCGGGGATCCGCAGGGTCTTAAAGACACACCGCGTTCCATCAACACAGATCCGGCTGCGTTGTGACATTTATCACAAAGATGAGATTCCCAGATCCCTCTGTGAAGATAGTGACAAATTATACAGTTTTGTTTTTTCTGTATATTTGTGGGCAGTAATGTAGTTTTATAACAAGTATTACATTTATTAGTTTGTTCCAGTCTTCAAATTTGATTAGACATAGGGGTGCTTAAATTTAATATAACAGCACTGGGTTGTTTCCCAATGTTTGGTTGAAATTCTTTGATGTTTATCTGCTTACCCCCAGGGTATCCAAGATGTAGGTGACTTTGTTTCTTCAGTAGAACACAAATGATGATTTTTAACTCCAACCGTTGTGGTCTGTCATTCCTATAATGCGTGCCAATGGGAATTCCATCTATAAGAGTCAAAAAACATGCACAGACAAATCCAAAATAAACCCTGCGGCTCGTGACGACACATTGATGTCCTAAAACACGAAACGATCGGTTTGTGCGAGAAACCGAACAGTATTTATATACTTTTTTCACCTCTAATACACCACTATGTCCAACTGCCTTGAGCATCCGGTTGGTGAGGTCTGAAAACGCGCTCTGATGCCAGAAGTGATCTCTTGCATGTATATGTCAATGAGTGTGAGCGATCACTTCCGGCATCAGAGTGCATTCAGACCTCACAACACAACAATAACGATAAGGACACAATGGAACGATATTGTTGGAGTCAGTTTCAGGACTTTTTTTTTTTCCAGCTGATGAACAATAAAGTCATTGACAGCCAATAGAATCCGCCCGACTTGTGCATTTACAGCTGCAGACACATAGCTGAAGTGCGATTATAATAAACAGAACATTTTCGTCAGTCAGCGTTCTTGGTGTGAATGGGCCTGTTCCAGTTCATGTATTGCTAAGTGACATGCAACGCTTGATGCTTTGGCTTATTTTGGGACTATTTTCCTTTGCGGAGAGACAATTAGTATACAAACTGGCCAAGATTTTGGTCTGAAATATTAAATATTGCCAATTAACTTTTTATTTTAGAGCAACATCACATTCACAGAATTTAAGCATGACTGCTTACAGCTGAATCACAGCCCAGTCATATTGTGAGTATGATATTGTTTATTGTTGACATTCATCATCCATCAGTTAAGTTGTTTTTCTGTACATACCAACTAAACACATTGTTTGCCTTGTTGTTTACTTCGAGTCTATAACATTCTGTCCATAAACTTGTGACTTACAGATCTAGGGTGGTGGGCTGCTTATAATTATTCCTCTCACAGTCGCATCCGCTCGTCACCAGACATACTTTTGATGGCATCATTATGTGGCGAGCGTTACGCGTCGCTTTCATTCACGTCATGATTGATTGATCTTTGTTTTGGTTATCCCTCCGCGCTCTGTTCCGTTTGCAGTACAAGTGCGAATCAGCATAATTGCACTAATTACGGCCAATTTCTCCGTGAATGGAGCCGCTGTCAAATCCGACAACAGACGAGGGACAAGAATATCTCACGGTCCTTATAAACGAGATGAAAGGGGGACGAAAACACCCCGTGAACACGCCATTGAGCGCGAGAGCAGGATTGCAATTTAAAGCAACGAGGGAGGAGGAGAAAAGGGGGAACATGCGGAGATTTTAGAGAGGAATCAAGTACCCAGCTCACGGAGGTAGCGGGCAACCCCATTCAGCGCGTCGCTTCTCTACCGGGGGGCGCAAATTCCGCTTGACAGCCATTACCCTGCGAGCCCGAGTCGCCCCCCTTCAAGTGTCTTTCTCTGAGAACAGTTACCAGCGTGCATTCCTTCTGCTGCAATTAAGCCTTTATTTATCACCTCTTCAGAGCTGAGTAAACAAACGTAATGTGCGGAAATCACTGGATAATTATTATCCCAGGGTGCGAATTATGGGGGTTTGGGGAGTCTGACCCCCCTAATTAAGGCTTGAACCCTTGAAGTATATATTATTATTTTTTTTATTTAGGCCTGTTTATTTATTTTTTTACAAATAAGTATTCAACATTTCAGTATACACAAAGTTAAATTACAAGGAAAGGCTGGAATACACTGACTGTACACTGTAAAAATTATTTTCATGATTTGCTATCACATTTTTTCTTTTGTCAAATCAACTTAGATAATTAATGTGGTTCAGATAACATAAATATTTGGAGTTTCTGTTGATTAAACCAATCGCCTTCATTGTGTTAACTCAAATTTTTAATTTCAATGAACTCAAAATTTTAAGGCCAGGTAACCAGGTAACTTACTTTTTTAAGTTAAATCAACAATTTTTACAGTGTAGGCTACGACATTTTGCCCTGATATATAATCTGGTCGAGTCGACGTTAGTTGCTGAAAGTCAGAGACAGTCTGAAGACTTTTGCCAGTTGGAGTTGACAGATTTCGCAGAGCGTATGATGATGGGCACAGACTCCAATATATATATATATATTTAGCTTATCTAGCTCAGTTTTTCTCTGTAACCATGTTAATTGAGGCAAGTAAACAATGTGTTTTAAAATCTGTTTCAGTTTTAAAAGTCGCGAAATGAAGTCGCGTTCGCGTGACAGTTCTTGTAGGCTACATCCACAAAAATACTGTCATTATTTATAGACTGACATGTTATGAATAAATTGTATCTATCTATCTATCTAACTATCTATCTATTTTTGGACCCCATTGACTTTAATAATAAGGACAAAACAGTTTAAATGTTGTTCAAAATATATTCTCTTATGTTCTGTTGAAAAAAGATAGTCATACAGTTTTGAACAACAAGAAGGTGAGTAAACAAGGACTGAATATCCTTTAATGACGAGTGAGATAAACCTAAACTGAAATTTACTGACAAAAATGATTGTTTAATTATATAAGCCCCCTTTAATGTCATTGAATAAGTTTTACACTGCCGGTGTAACTCCTCAGACCACCTGACAAGGAGTTCTGTGGCTAATGCATAAAACCCATTTATTCATTTGTGCACTTGCTCACCAAATGCAATAAGAGAAGTGGGTCAGCAGCATGTAAAATGAGTTGCCTGGTTGATGCAGTCAAGACTATATTACTTGATAGCTTCTCTAAATTGAATTTATGCAGAGAGGATTTTATGTGCTAAATGCTGATGAGACAGTAGTCAAACATCACACAGGCTGGGCCCATTGACCTGCATATGTGAAAGGGACAGGCAGCCAGAAAACACACAGCAGCAACACAAAAAGGGCTCTGTGGCCCTGATGGCAATGTGGGAGCCCCTCACTGGTCTCACTGGCAGGAGATCATTGTTATTCTCAGCAAATCAGAGCATGGATGACACACAACTTCATTCTTAGAAACATTTCCCCTCTATATGCACACACACAGAGACTACATTATTCTGAGCCAGCCAGCTATTCAGCTGACAGACACTCTTATGCTATAGCAAAGTAAATGAATGCAAACACTGCATCAATTAATGCAAAGCCTCACTGCATCAGAGTAATTAACACTGCAGGCCAGCCCATATATATGTTGAAGTGGATGAAAATACACAATAGTGAGTGCCATGAAGACTGCATCATCATCTGAAGGTCACAGGAGCAGTGTGGTACAATGAAGGACGACAATTCATTGCTGTGTGACATAACACATAATATAACATTTAAAAGGATTATAATTCTGTCTTCATCTGTCTTCACACACACACAAATCTTTTGAAAAATGTCTCTTTTTTTGTCCATAAAAAGAAAGTCAATGTTGTTTGGATCCCAATGACTTTCAACATATCTGTTTTGTATGTTTCACAGAAGAAAGATCTTTAAATATATTACAAAATAAAACTATATTTATTTATTCCTCCTTTATATATGGCCTTGAAAAAAAGACCTAATTTCAATAATAATGCAAAAAGAAAAAAGTCTGTTATAGAATATTTCCAATCCTGGTTTCTCATTGGTCAATACTTTCCAGTCATGATATATTCCACAATAAAGTAACAGCTATGACATCACTGTGAATCGTTATTTTTATTAATCAGGGACTGTATTTTCTATTGAAAGGATGCCACATAATAAATTTGCTAAAAAATGTTTAAATGAACTGTTGTGTTCCTAATATTTTTATTATGCAGTAATTAAAAAAAAATCTTAAGCCTAAATTCTTAGCCATTTCTATACTCTCAATAAAGCACAACCCATAGCAATAGCATATTGCTTAATTCCATTCTTACATAAGTTTTAAAAAATTATAGTGTTTACATAGGCTAGTTGTATCATAGTATCATGTTAGTTGAACTGTTTCATAGTGCACTAATGATACAACAGAACCATACTGTGTTACTTTCCCCCACTGTGACAGTGACATTTAAGCACACTTAATAACACTAACACTGATGCTGGCGCCCTCTAGTGTTCATAGCCACACGCGAAACGCTGAGGGACAAAACAACTGAAAAATAAATAAATAATACCCAGATTGTGTCAAATTAAAACAATCATTTAAATATAATCAATTGTTATGTGTGGTTGTCAGTAGGCATTGCAAAAAAAAAAAAAAAAAACAATCCAGGGCTTAAAGGATTCATGAGAAAACTGAAATCTTGATCTGTACACCAGTGGTTGTATTTTAATTTAACCCCTAAATAATTATTTTTATTGAGAAACATACAGAATTAGAATCTTAAATCTTAGGTTCACTTTTTTTTTTAATTTACTATATGAAGAAGCAGTGTTGTCATAGTTACAACAGAAACACCAGAAGAAATCTAGCCAATATAGTGGTCTATGAATGTTGTGTTGGACAATGGAGGGACGTCCAATCAAAAAGATACACTGAATGATTTTGGTCTTCATGTCATTGCAATGGTCTCCAGGGCAGAAGCAATACAGCATCAGTGTTGTTTGTCATATGAGAGCGACTGAAAACGCGCCACAACAGCACTTCAAACTCCTTGAACAGAACCGGCTTAGACGAGATAAGTCTGTAGCCTTTGCCCTTTAAATCTATTAAGGAGATGTTGGTGAGATGTACTAATTCACTTTAACCTTCATGGATATTTTATCGCTTCACAAAACGGGTACCATATGCATATGCAAGTGTAAAATAACAATGAATAGTTCTACATTAGACAGTCTAAATAC
>RJVU01069537.1:2468838-2519039 GCA_003731715.1 Anabarilius grahami
CGGCAAATGCTGATTATTATACACTGATGCAAATTCACACGCTTATCGGACGATATTTTAAAAAGAGCCGATATACAGGTCCTTCTCAAAAAATTAGCATATTGTGATAAAGTTCATTATTTTCCATAATGTAATGATAAAAATTAAACTTTCATATATTTTAGATTCATTGCACACCAACTGAAATATTTCAGGTCTTTTATTGTTTTAATACTGATGATTTTGGCATACAGCTCATGAAAACCTCATTTTCACATCTAAAAAAATTAGCATATTTCATCCGACCAATAAAAGAAAAGTGTTTTTAATACAAAAAAAGTCAACCTTCAAATAATTATGTTCAGTTATGCACTCAATACTTGGTCGGGAATCCTTTTGCAGAAATGACTGCTTCAATGCGGCGTGGCATGGAGGCAATCAGCCTGTGGCACTGCTGAGGTGTTATGGAGGCCCAGGATGCTTCGATAGCGGCCTTAAGCTCATCCAGAGTGTTGGGTCTTGCGTCTCTCAACTTTCTCTTCACAATATCCCACAGATTCTCTATGGGGTTCAGGTCAGGAGAGTTGGCAGGCCAATTGAGCACAGTAATACCATGGTCAGTAAACCATTTACCAGTGGTTTTGGCACTGTGAGCAGGTGCCAGGTCGTGCTGAAAAACGAAATCTTCATCTCCATAAAGCTTTTCAGCAGATGGAAGCATGAAGTGCTCCAAAATCTCCTGATAGCTAGCTGCATTGACCCTGCCCTTGATAAAACACAGTGGACCAACACCAGCAGCTGACATGGCACCCCAGACCATCACTGACTGTGGGAACTTGACACTGGACTTCAGGCATTTTGGCATTTCCTTCTCCCCAGTCTTCCTCCAGACTCTGGCACCTTGATTTCCGAATGACTTTGGACCACTGAGCAACAGTCCAGTGCTGCTTCTCTGTAGCCCAGGTCAGGCGCTTCTGCCGCTGTTTCTGGTTCAAAAGTGGCTTGACCTGGGGAATGCGGCACCTGTAGCCCATTTCCTGCACACGCCTGTGCACGGTGGCTCTGGATGTTTCTACTCCAGACTCAGTCCACTGCTTCCGCAGGTCCCCCAAGATCTGGAATCGATCCTTCTCCACAATCTTCCTCAGGGTCCGGTCACCTCTTCTCGTTGTGCAGCGTTTTTTGCCACACTTTTTCCTTCCCACAGACTTCCCACTGAGGTGCCTTGATACAGCACTCTGGGAACAGCCTATTTGTTCAGAAATTTCTTTCTGTGTCTTACCCTCTCGCTTGAGGGTGTCAATGATGGCCTTCTGGACAGCAGTCAGGTCGGCAGTCTTACCCATGATTGCGGTTTTGAGTAATGAACCAGGCTGGGAGTTTTTAAAAGCCTCAGGAATCTTTTGCAGGTGTTTAGAGTTAATTAGTTGATTCAGATGATTAGGTTAATAGCTCGTTTAGAGAACCTTTTCGTGATATGCTAATTTTTTGAGATAGGAATTTTGGGTTTTCATGAGCTGTATGCCAAAATCATCAGTATTAAAACAATAAAAGACCTGAAATATTTCAGTTGGTGTGCAATGAATCTAAAATATATGAATTTTTATCATTACATTAATGAAAATAATGAACTTTATCACAATATGCTAATTTTTTGAGAAGGACCTGTATGCTGTCAATCAAAAAAGGGCAGGAAAATGCACTGAATTTCTACTGTGTGTAAAGAAACCAGTTTGATGTTCAATATTAATATGAATTAACTTTCAAAAAGAAATATTAATTTAATCTTCATATTTCAATAATTTTATTAATGTGTTTGATACCATTTACTCTGAAACAAGTTGATGAAACGGAGAGAATATAGTTATTTGCATTTATTTCAAAATATAATTAATATAATAATATATAATATAATGATTAATTATACTTAAATTATCATTCATTTAAAAAGGTATTAAAAAAAAAAAGGCAGAACCCCCAAACTATCGGTATCGTTCTCGGCAGATATCACTCTTGAACAAGTGGCTATCGGTAGAGAAATTTAGTATCGGTTCATCTCTAAATGTAAACGATTTAGATGCATCCCAGATGCATAAAAAAGACTAACACCACAGGTGAATAGCTCAGAACCTTTATTCAGAGGGCAACAAGAGTAAAATATAAAATGTATGGGCTGTTTTTCCTTTCTGTCGGGCGACAGAAATCAATCTCAGAACCATTGTATGGGAGAACAATCCCTAGAGGAAAGGACTCGAGTGGTGAGCTCTTGATGTTTGCGAAGCCCCTCAAGATGTCTGAATAGATGAAACCCCCACAGTTCACCCTCCTCCGCCATCAGTGCTCTAGTTCTCATCGCAATGTCTCTCTGAAGTTTTCCTCAATGCTTTTCCTTTAAATTTTTTGCTACATCTCTGCAGTTTTTAAAAAGTAAACAAAACAAAAGTCCTTCAAAAAAATAAAATGCAGCGACCACATCTCATGTTCAGCTTCTTAACATTTACAGTGTATATAAATACTTACATAAATATCTTACATGGAAAAACCTAATTCAGAGAAGGAAAAAACAAAAATGGAAAAAAAAGCAGAGGAGAACTTTGGAGGAGGGGGATGGGGGAGAACCGATACAGCGTGTGTGTGTTTTGTGCGAGGGTGCATTTCATGTTAGAGTCAGGACAGTGCGGACGCACAGATTTGGGCGTTTCAGATCAGTAACGGCATAAACGGAGCGTTCAGTTGGCCCAGTAAGGAGAGCTGCTGTAGTTGGACTTGCCCTGACTCTTCTGCATGCTGTTGGACTGACTGCGTTGCCCCTGCAAAAGACATCAACATTAACAGTTAGTCATATATATATTTGATATGCACATTTCTAGGGCCTCTAAATGATGAACATGATCAAAACTTTACTGAAAAACTTGCACACAATCTTCTAACATGCCTTCTGTCATCTGATTAATAGTTTATCCCCCGGTTTCACAGACAAGGCTTAAGCCTAGTCCCAGACTAAGGCTGTTTTGGCTGATCGAATCACAAGTGGACGACGCTAAATACAGGTGTAAACGGGGTCTAAAACGTTTTATGGTTGTCTCCTTTCTCCCACTTCCAGAGGTAGTTGAAAACGCATTAGATCAGATTGCTTTTGCTTGCTCTTGTGGTCAAATGCGTTCGAACAGCAACAAAAAAACGCCTACTGACATAATGTGTAAACATTACGGGATGCGCGCTAGCCAGACGGGATTTAAACTTTTGTCGGCTGAAGACCCAAATTTGGTTTGGCTACAAAGCACAATGTTCTCTCACCATTCCTGATTTCTAACATGCATTCACCACGTTCGGTTTGGTCTGGCAGCTATCAGAGGAGAAACGAAAGCTGCTGCTCTCTGTGTTTTTCTCCGTTGTCTCCGGCGCGTTCATATGTAAACTGCGAGAGCTTATTCCGTCTATTAGATCGAAAGATCTGAAAAAGCCATCTTAATACTAGGTGTAAACCGGTCGTAAAATGCATGTTTGAGCCGATTTAACTGAAAGCAACTTGCAGAGACATATCTAAAAATATGATAAAATGATAAGAATACGTTTACATATGATGTACCTGTGTGTCTTGAGCCATGTGGTGGTGCAGTAACTGTGAGGGGGGCTGCTGATGGGGCAGTATATGAAGGAAGGGTGCAGGGGCATATCCGGGGGCACCTGCGGGGTTCAGCGGGCCGGTTCCTCCCAGAGCTGAGGGCAGGCTGAACGCAGGGCCGGCCGCTGTAGGGAAACCCTGCTTGTCAAATGTCTAGAGGGGTCAGAGAAAACAGATTAATGGCCTTGAAAGGACTCATTAGGTTTTAAATATAATAAATATTACAATATTTTATTTTAAAATGTTAATTAAAATAAATGTTAAATGTTATTCATGTAAAATATTACAAATAAATAATTATTGATTAATATAAAGATACTTTAAAATATTTTCTTTAAAAATGAGGGCTGCCAAAGTTTTTAAAAGGTGTTACATTTTAAGGCAGTTACCGCATTTGACAGTGTCAGTTCTGAGGTAACTTACCAAAACAATAATAATTTTATTCTATTGGCAGCTAAATTATAATCAGTGTGAAAGTTCAAAAGCAGGGATCAAAGTTAAGAGTGAACAAAGACCATTTGGTTTTTTCCCCCTAATGTTTGTAAACCAGCGAGTTAGTCATAAGCTGCAGTTTCACTGTGTGTCATCTGGAAATGGCTGTAACAATGCATGTCTCAGTTGTGATGAACTTTCAATGTGATAGTAATGCCACCACAAGTATGTGTGTCTCTAGTTATTTAATAAATATTAACCCTCAACTTACTGACCATGACCACCCAATCAGAAATCCAATATAATCAATCATTTGCGCTTCGTTTGTTCTTTGCCTGCTGGTTATGCTTTATATGATTCTTCCTGTTAAAGGTGCAGTAAGCGAAACACAGGTAACCACTAACAGCTGCCACATCATACATCTCGCGCAAGTATGGATGAATCAGCTGTTATTCAACAACAGCAGCAGCATATCTTGGTCCTGTGAAACGGCAAAACCAAGGTTACTCATGTATCAAGCAGAAACAAAGCAACCTCAGCATCTGTTTTCAGGCCTTCCCACTCTCCAATGTCTCTCCAGCACTGGAAAGCTTCTCCAATATCAAGGCGGATCCTAACTCTTACTGATCGTAACCCATCTTTTTCCAAATTATATTCATTTGACCTTTTCCTCTGGTAATATCTTATTCATCACCCTTTCTACAAATGTCCCGCTTGCTCACTCTCTCCTCCCCCATCATGAGTGGATATGCCTCCTATTGCCGACTGGCTGCAAGAGTGTTTTGGTGCTCTGGGGATCGGTCCAATTTTCTCTTATTCACATAGCCAGGACTACGTAGAAAACACTTTTTTTCAGCATACACAGAACAGACGTAACCAATATTCACAAATTTGTCTCAGCTTTTCTCAGAAATCACTTACTGCAACTTTAATTGACATTACAATTATGTGCACATTAAAGCGACCATGTGAACCTCACATGTGAAGTAGTCAGCCAATCATAAGCGAGGTCATTTATAGACAGAAGTCTTAAAGATACAACATTAACAAAAGACAGTCAAATCCATTTTTTAGCGGATGTGCCTAATTTGACCTTGAATGTGCGAGGCTTCCAGAGCAGCTTTGTTGCAAACTACTATTTTTTATATTTTAACTTATTGTAATCAGACACACTGGTTTGTCGCACTAGTTTATTATGACTGTTTTGGTGCAAGAAGCCTTGACTAACATAAGTATTTTAAAGTAAACAGTTTTTTTTTAAACAAATATGGCTCCTTCAGTTGTTTTTCCAAGCAAAAATGTGAACCTCACCTGATTCTTGCTGTACACTGTTCCAGTGAGCTCTGAACTCGCAGATCCAGACAGTCCTGGTACTAAAAAAAGGTTTGAAATATGTGAATGAAATCATTATCATATATGACCATTTATGCAATACATCTGCAACCTCTGCTTAGTTCTTACAGTCCGTTTTATAGAGTGCTGCAGTGATTTTTTTTCTAGGCCGACCCGGAAGTTTGATTCACTCTGGTACACAAAGTCAACAGGGCTATTGGATTATTGCAGGAAATAAGCTCTGTGATCAACAAAATGTCAGATTTTTTCGCGTTTTGTTGATAACCTTCACAAATTAACACAATACTTATGTATTTTTTTTAAGCTTACATACAATCGCCAGAAGTAAAAAGCTAAAGTTGATTCAGTTAAAAACGACATCACAATCACTTCACTTCAGTGTCACCACCACTACACTTCTGACATATTTCAATATTCATTTAAAATAGAAAATTGGAAAGCTTGAGTTTGAACAGTTTTAATAAGTGCGATATATCTTACTGCACGGCGTAATGACGTTTAATGTCCTTGACAATAAAACCTCTGCATTACCATTTAGTCACTTGTTAGCAACCTTTTTTTTCCAGACACGTATAAAAAAACAAAAAAAACAAGTGGGTATTACTGATGTATTTTATGTTGTTAAATAAAACATGAAATATCTTGTGAGCTTGTGTTAACCACAGAACTTATTTCAAGCATTTAACCAAAAACCATAAAAAAAAAAAAAACTGAAAGTGCAAAAATGTTCATTTCCAATATTTTAGGACTTATTCATACAGCACTCTATATACTATTGAATCAACTAAGACTGCAAGACAATCAAAATCGATAATGAAAATCAACAACGTCTGAGATGCGCTTTTTTCTCAGTGCATAACTTACATTTTACAGTTGTATCATTAGCCCCTTTCACATATACAAACTTTACCGATAAATTACCGGTAAATTACCATTAACAGATCATTCTGGCAATTTACCAGTATAAGTTGTAACATTACCGGAATGAGGCTGTGTGTGAACAACGAATGAAGATTACTGGTATGAGCATGCAAGGTCAGAATGCAATGATGTAAGAAGTTTGCTTTGGTCCAATCATAAAGCTCTGTTGAAACCGTTTACCGTAAGTTACGCAGTTTTTAACTGCTTTTCTATGTAAACATGCGTTATACTGTCACCTGCCTTCATTCAGCAGCGCTGTGGCTCTGCAGTTACTATTGCATACTACTGTAAGTAGGGCTTTAGCAAACAATTATTTTGATGATCGATTAATCTATTGATATATTTTTTGCTCCCATTTTGTATTAGATGTCATTATTTATGTACTAACATTGAAAAATAATTTAATACAATGCACTTTGTGTACATACACGTGCACGCAAATGCTGTTGTACAATGTAAAAAAAAAAGTGAGTTTTGAAATGTTTTCTTCATTCAGCAGTTTCAAGTATCTGCTTGAATATATATCTATGAACAAACCGATGAAGTTATGACTGCATGACTCACTTTTTTACATTAAGGTAACCATAGCAACAGTATCAAAGATGGCGATGTCCATAACACCAGGAAGTTTAATCATAATTCACAGCACGTTAAATAAATGTGTCAAATTGAGGCGCCAGTTTATCCATCATATATTTTAAAGAACCAACAATGATTTCAGATGCTTTGTAACTAAGTGCAGAGAGTTCGTTTGAGCCACGCGTCTCGGATGGATCTTCGGATGAACGCAAATCATTTCTCAGTCTCTGCGTAAACTAAACACCTAGTGATGATTATCAGTTCAGTGTGGCTCTCATGTTATGCACAACTAGTTGTCCAGTGCGGCTCCATCATTCAGTGCAGGTTTGTCGAGAACGCAAGTCCTGAAAATGTGCACTTGTGCTGGTATTACTTCAGTTATAGAATGCATTTGTCGTTTGAACAACCATATTAAGCTACTAGCCATTAGCATCGCCTCTAGTAAATCTTGTTTTGTGTGAAACAACAGGGATGAACGTAAACAATGCAACGCATTGAACCTTACCAAGCAAATCGACTTATCATAATCGACGTAAATTGATTACGTCGACGTGTCGCTTCAGCCCTCATCATAAGTGAAATACGAAGTGGACTTATAAGGGTATTTCACAATCTTAAGGGAGATTCCAATCCAAAGCATGCATGTTCATACGTGGCTGTTCACAGGTGTAAAGTGCTTGAGATGCGACAGTTGACAAGTCAACCATCCTGATTAAGGGTTAAATAGATAAAAAGACATTGCCAAATTACGTTTATTTTCATATTAAACATCGTAACAAACATTTATCGTTCAGTTTAGGTCTTATCTAATTTGACATAAGAATGAAAATTATAATTAATATTTATATGGATGTGTAATGCACATGTATATTAAATGAAAGTATGGTAATTTGTGTTATATTTATTTACAGAAGTATATTATGGCATCAAACCGACCCTCACAGGGACAATTAGTAGGGACCCTCAATAGGAATGCACCAGAGTTCATAGCGTTAGATAAGATACATACAAACTGCGCAGAGCGGGGAGGTGTGAGGACTGGAATTGGGAACCGCTGATCAACATAGATAATTTTATTTATTTATCCGTCATGCTTTTTAATTAATTATTTTTCAATAATTTTTGGATTTTCTCATCCAATTAAAAGAAATAATTTATTATCAAAATAACCGTTAGTTGCAGCCATAGAACAAACTACATCTGTGCATATATTGTGAGAGCAAGATCTACCTTTTCCCGCGCTGTTGCCGACACCTTTGGCCTGGGAGCTTCCTCCATATCCTCCTTTCCCATAATCTCCTCCAGCATGAGCCTGGGACAACTCATCAAAAGCTTAGGAGAAAATAAGAGATTTCAAAACAAGTAGTGCATTTTCCAGCCAAAGATTAACATTTGGACTCTCAAAAGCACTACTTTTTGGGGTGTTTTAGCAAGTAAAAGGCCTTTTTGTGTAATTGTAAAAATGTCCACCTTCAGGTCGTGGTACACGTATTTTTTTGCTCTGAAATCTTTAATGATTTTTATAAACTAAACATAACTTTTATATTGTTAGCAATATTTCAAGATGAACACTTACTGGACTGAAGCAACTTTACCTGATTATACATGAATTTTAACATGATTTTTCTAAAAAAAAGATGCATCAAAATTGATACTTGAGGAATGTTTAGGTGTACATCTAACAATCATCATTGTATTGCATTGAATTGTATGTATTAGCCCTCCACAATAACTAGAGATTTGATCATAAATCTAAGCATTTAAATATTTTATTAAGACATATTTTGGAGAAACAGTGTGACAACTAATACTTGTATGCATGTTATGCAAGTAGTCTAGTATACTGTTATCAGAATAAGTTTAAATGGTCAAAAAGTAAGCTCTCTTACTTATAGGTCATCTAAATATCAGCAACTACACCAAATTGTGTATGCTCAGTTTGGGGCCTCTGAATAAAAATGTTTTCCCCTCCTCCAGTATAAACTCCATATCCTTATATAGGGCTGTCACTAACGATTATTTTGCTGATTGTCGGTCGATTATTTTAATGATTAATCGAGTAATCTGATAAAAAGAAATTTGGTGGTAATAAAAATAGACCTAAATGGACAACAGCCTTTAAAATGACTTTAAATACATATATAACATTGAGGCAATAATAATGTTAAAATATAGTATCAAAAGCAAGTAATCACATGGTTTTATTGAACAACACTAATAAAGTACACAACGTAATATACATAATTATAAACAATGAACTTGTGTACATTATGTTACAACAAATGCCTGCAGAGCACCAACGGCCTGGTGATTGTTACACTTAACAGCATGATCAAATCCTTGTTCAATATTTGCCAAACAACATTTAATTCAAATGTCCACTTAATCTTTAATATTTTGCCAATAGAAACGCTACAGCCACTGCAATTTCTTGAACAAGAACATGTGGACATCAAAACATGCAAACTCAGAGCAAGGGTTTAAACTTTTATTTTGAAGTCGCGATTAACGGCAATTTACATATTTAGATCCTGGGTTGGCGTAGGTTTATAAATGACTTTCGTTATAAATCTATTGAAATGGCGCACGTTGCGTTCCCAGATGAAAGTTATAAGCAAGCCACACTCACCATATGCAGAGATGGAGTTTGTTAACTGAGCTGCGGAGACGTGCTCAAAGCATGTAAATGATAACAGTGCAACAATTCGCTATGAGACAAAGTGCGTCATGCATTTCCCAGATGCACTTCACTAAAAACCCAAACAAACAGCACATGCAGAGACCGAGTTAACTTTGAAGCCCGCAGCGCTTATATTTATTTAATAGAATCACAGCCTTTAATACATCAGACAGCCTTAAACGCTCTAATAATGCGTTTTATGGATTCTTCTCCATGGAATGCGCCACTTCAAGTATTTTGCCGGTGAATCGACACGGGTAAATAGCAATTTAGGATTTTTTAATTGTGTATTCGAATTTAATTGAGAAATCGTGACAGCCCTACTTCTATATCATACTACATGAGCCACAAAAGCCTGATGTGTATCAAATATGATACTCAACAGAAAAAAACACATATGCTAACTTTAAGATTTTTTTACATTGTCATAAGGTTCAATAAACTTTTTATTTCAAAAATGAGATTCTTATTTCAAGTGCCAGGCTTTACAGGGTTAAAATGACAATTAAGTAGCCTGTAACAGTTACCTGGACCATATGTGTGCTGGCTATATCCAGCCTGGTGCTGGTACTGGCTGGAGGGGCCCATACTGTGTTGCTTTGTGGACGCTGGGGGCATGAAGACAGTGGGAGCGTACTGGAACGCACTGGGCACTCCCGGCATCCCAGGGTAGTAGGGCAGGCTGGCGTAGCCGTAACCTGGAGGCAGAGGGGGGTTGAGGAAGGCCTGGTTCTGACCCTGCTGGGCTTGACCTGGGTTCTGCGGTCCTTGATTTTGAGGGGGAACAGCACTCTGTTGAGACTGTGAGGGTGGCACAGATGAGAGACTGGTGGCAGGGGCTGGGGAGTTTGAGTCACTGCGGCCAAATTTGGTAGGTTCACCTGTATGAGCAAGAGCAAGACAGAAAAGTCTTTTAGACTGACCAAGTACTGGAATGCAACAACTCGTAGTCCTATCCGTAAAAGTGTAAAACAATAAAGACAATGGCTGCTTACCCGAGTAGGGATTGCTTGCTAATCCTCCATCTCTGCCAGCTAGCGCTGTACCAGGGAAAGTCATGCCATAATAATCCTACAAATCAAGAAAACAAACTATGAGAAATAAAAAAATCTTAAAGGACGGGTCAAATTGCCACCATTTAGTCATTTTATCATTTTACTTAAAGGGGTCACGAGTAGGTTTGCTGTGGTAGTGGGTGTTACACAATGTTCGGCTGTACACAGAATACATTACTTGGCCACCTCGGCACCGCCCCCACTGTTTTGCTTCTTTTTTTTTTTTACAGAATTAAAAGCCATTTAGTTAGGACAACGGACACTACAATTATAAACCAATCCTGAGCGTCATTGACAAATATCTTGTAAAATTTCAGTATTGCTGCTCCCTGTACACAGCGTACGAGTCATTGCAAATTCAAAAGCAAAAGTGAAGCTTGAGTACACATTCAAAAGCGATTTCAAAACCCTGCATATAGATAGCGGCTCCCTGATGCGCAAATTATGAGCCTAAACAGATTAATTCAAAAGTGAAAGTGAAAAGTGAGCAAGCATTCAAAATTTATTAACCTTAATTTACTACTACTACTACAAATAATAAATCAATCATAAAAATAACTATTTTAGTCATATTTATATATGATAATTTTTTTAATTTACATTTAAAAACATTTTTTTTAACATTAAAAAAATATTCCCCAAATGCAGCCCTACTGAGTAGAGTTTATTTTTGGGCAAACCTCTTTTAATAGACGAAAAAGTCACATTGACAAGAGTTAAGTGTTGTGACAAACAGTTGACTATGAAATTGTTACCATGGGCAGGCGGGACTGCATCATTTGTAGATCTTCATATCCATAGATTGGCTTTAGAGATGAGAAAATACAGAAAGATAAGACAGATCAATACCATCAATGTGATGCAGAAAAGAACACTTGAACACTTCACTTCAACAAAGATAAACATCATAATAAAAGTGTGTATATATATATTTTTGCTTCCTCCATCTGAGAGCAGATCAGCCATACACTAACCGGGTAAGCAGGAAGGAGGCCACCAGGACCCATGATGTACTGACTGGCCAGCAGCGGTGGTACTCCTTGAGCCAGGTTAGGAGGCGCCTTACCTGAAGATGTTGAAAAAACATGTGGAAACAAGATTCTCAGTTCCATTCAAATATTACACCAACCACACACTATTTACAGACTGACGTGAAATGCTGATAAAAATGTATACATTTACTTCATAAAATAATAATAATAAAAAAGGAGTTGGTCAACAGCAATCAATCATAAAAATACTGTCAACTTTGCTGCAACACTATAATCATATGCAGTAAATGTTTTTGTGTGACTGACCAGAGGTGTTGGAGGGTGTGATGGTGGTCTGCAGTGGAGCAGAACGGACAGCAGAGGGAGCGGATGGGCCGTTAGCGGTTAGGTTCTGGGTTCCTGCGCTCAGGCCGTTCGAGTTGACCGCCGAGCTGGATGCGCTCGACACAGAGCCAGAGTACGTGGACAGGCTCACGTTCATGTCAGCACCCATCTGGGTCTAAAGGAAACATTTCAATTTATTTAACACTGTTCCAGGCACACCATCCACACATCCATAATATAAAGCCCCTCAAATATCATAAGAGAAGCTCATTGCTGAAATCAGGACAAACAAACACTCAGGTAAAGAGTGAAATACAGTGAGGAAACTGGAAAAAAGTGGAAATGGGAGGAGCCTAAAAAAAAAAAAAGACACTTACGCTCAGAGAAGAGCTGGTGGGCGCAGAAGATCCGGGAGAGTTAACGCTGCTCACGTGACTGAGAGAACAAGCAACCATGAGATCATAAGGAGATTGATTTCCTCTCATGAATATTTAATAAGACTGAAATTCTGATGGAGTGGTAGTACCTGGTAAGTGAAGAAAGAGCTGTGCTGAGGGCAGGTAGTGCTGTTGAAGAGGAAGATGAGAGCGATGAAGATGACAAGCCGTTCTCAGTGGGCAGGGCTGTGGATACGGGCTGAGGGGTGCTGGATGGAACAGCTGCAGATATATCAGGACAAAAATGTGAATTGTGGTCTATGCTACAAATTCACTTAGCAAAGAAAGTACAGGTAAAAATTGAAAATATTCTAATACAGAACTCAATTACCTTCCTGCGCGCTAGATGTCCTTATTTCACTGAATCCATTCTGTGGGAAAACCGATAAACAGATTCAGCTATTAGTTAAACATTTCACAGCTTGAGACCAGCATACAAGAGAAAAACAAAGGAATTAGCATTAATAAATTACAAATAAAAGGTAAATCATACAATAAGTAAAGTGTGGCGGAAAGTATTGAAAGGGATGGTCATTCATCATTTACTCAACCTCATGTTAAAAACCTGTATGACTTCCTTTAGCAGAACATAAAAGATGATATTTTGATAAATGCTAGTAACCAAACACTGGATGCTATTGACTTCCATTGTGAGAAAATTAAAACAAAACATCTACATTTTGAACCTTCCACCAAAGAAAGAAAAACAAAAAAAAAAAACACATTCCATGACTTTAAGATGTTTTTGATGACTGGATAAATTTATATTCTGCTAGTCAACTAGTTATATTTGTTATAAATACAGTACTCAACATTTGAAGTGGATCAAAACCTTATCAAAGTTGTCCTAAAACCTTCTTACAACAACTTTGATGAACTTTTTTGATCCACTTCAAATGTTGACTACTGTATATCTGTACCGCAAAATGTTTAAAAAAAAGTCACTTTTTCCATGACGTACGACTCGCATTGAGAGGGGAATATCCAATGATCTGTCCGATTACACGGCAGGCGCAAACGCACGTATCGAATTCTTATAGATTTATTTCCAATTCATATAGATTTTATTTAATTCGGAATTGGGTCACTTGAACCATGCAGTGTAAATGCAGCCTTAGAAGACCAGTAAATGTGACGGCACCTAAAATGTGAAAACATTAAAAAGAGTTTTGGTCATACACTGATGGTGGTGGCAGATGACTCCACTCTGTTGGCTGAGGAGGGAGCCAAAACAGAAGGAGCAGTAGTGCTCGGTAAACCCAGAGAGGCAGATGGGTAACTGGACTCCATTACTGCTGGAGGCAAGCCACCTAGAGACTCACTAAAAGGAAAAAGAGAAAAAAGACGACTTGATTAGAACTGCATTAAAGTCACTTGTTTATGGAATGTTCTGGGCTTTAACTGACTGTGGCAATGCTGATTTCCATAGTCAAACATTTTCTAAATATGGTAGAATTGCTTATAGTGTTAAAGGTCTAGTTCACCAAAAGATGAAAATTCTGTCATTACTCACCCTCACTTCATTCCAAACCTATTACTTCTGTTTATCTTCAAAACATTTCAAAACAAAGATATTTTTAATGAAACCTGAGAGATGTCACTCCACTAGAAGTCCATTCCACCAAAACATTTAAGCTTCAAAATCAGGGTATCTTCCGTTCATTAGTTTTTTGATTTAATATTGAAAAAAAAAAAAAGAAAACCGCACTTTTCTTTAATTTTTAAAAATAAAACGGCTTGATTTTTCAGTTTTTTCGTTCTGGGGTTGGAAGCGGATAATCAGCTTGAATATTCAATCTCTACATGTGGGTGGGAATGAAACGCCCATTTCCGCTGATTGGTCAACCAGACGTCAGTCACCAAACCATGTCGTAATCAGTTCCGTTCAACAGAATAAAAGTCCCTCGCTGCTACAGCTGTACGGATTCTTTATTCTACTGACACGTTTATTCTACATTTCATCTCTTTCTCATCAAATAACCAGACTAGTGAATGGCTTGACAGAAATCGTACTGGTGCTGAGTCAGGGCTTAATTCTGTGTAGACACAAATTCATCTAAAAGGTGAAATATTGGTCTATCTAATAAATATTAATTTACTTTGCAGCTGCACAAAACTACCCCCTAGCCTACAACTTTGGCACACTGCCTGTTTTATTTTAAGGTGGTACAGAGGTTCTTTTCGTCGACTGAGTTTTTGAAATGAGCGCATTCTTAAGAACAACCCCCCTCCTTCACAGCTCTTTTCAAGGGAACGCCTCCCAAAACTCGTGCACGAGTATTGGAACACGAGTGTTTACCACCGGCATTCGCTGTGTTATTAAGCCGGGCACACATTTAACAACTAGCTAAAACATTCTAAGACTATACTCAACATACAGTGATTGTTTCCTGCTCCTGAAGCAGATTTATATCCTTTCACATGGAATTTGAACACCGACTGTAATCGCAGACTGAACGCAACTGGCTCTGACTGGACGCGTTTGAGCGCGATCAGTCATAAGTATCAATTTACATTCATAATCGGGCTTACAATCGTTAAGTGTGTGCGCGACTTAAAGCCACGCACACACTTAGTGGATTCATTATGTCGGACTCACCGCAGGTAACTCAATCTGCAGTTGTTACTCCTGTCTCCTTACAAAAACATTGCATGCGGCGCCTGTGGAAAGTTACTGCAGCGCGCAGCCGCACGTCTCTCACAAGGAACGTCATGGCAGTGATTGACATGCCAAAGGGCCAATCCCCGCACGTCTCTCACAAGGAACGTCATGGCAGTGATTAACAAGCCAGAGGACCAATCGTTTACGTGATGATCGCGTAAACGATTGGCTGATGTTTTTAAGGCCCTACCTCGTGCACAGATGATGTATATTAATAATATTCCTTTCAGTGCACCTAATAAATAGTCTTTTATCAGTTAGTAAAGACAGTTTCAAGTAATATTACAAAAATGTATAAAACAAAACATCCTCTTTAGCACCTTCAACTGACCAACTATAAAAATCTAGTGAAGCTGCTCGACGCACTGGGCAGCGCAGAGCGAATGTACAATACATTGAAGTAAAGCGCAAAGTACTAGCATTGATTCAAGTGTAAAAATGCAGCAGTCATAACTTTTGTTTTATACAACATGGGATGAATTTGAAATGTTAGGACAGATTGGCTATGAAAAGATATTTATTTCAGTGTATTTTACAGTCACAGCATATCTATTAGGCCTATTCTATTTTGAGTTTTTTTTTTTTTTTTTTCATAGAGAAGTGTAGGAAATGTAGGTTATCACTGGCGTATGATGTCATATATAGTATGTATATAATAGGCAACATGCTATTTTTTCCTTTTCTTAAAGCTATAACTTTTGTTTTAGGCAATATTCTGAGTTTATTTCATTAATATTGAGTTAATGAATGTCACACAAAACAGTGTTTTATTTTCTCTGCCAACTAAACTTCCAATGCAAATCAGAACCGTTGTGCGACTGACTCGTAGCACACACAGCAGTGTTTCATTCCTGAATGAATCAGAGTCTTTGAACAAATCAATTGACCGAGTGATTCAATGGCCCAATAGGTTATAGAGACTCCCTGCATCCCAATGTACATACTATCCACCCTATCCGCCCTAAATAGTATTGAATATTACTAGTGTCACATACTACTTAGGATGGATGGTATGCACATTGAGACGCAGGCATCCACTTGATATTTATTCCTGAATGAATCAGCGTTTTGAACGAATAGGTTGAATAAATGACTCATTCATTAACACAATGACTTCCCGCCACCTACTGACGACATTAATTTTATAATCCAAATATCGTTTCATTTTGTCATTTATTTAATATTTCTGTATTCAAAATGTTGTTTAAAACATCAATCATTACATTATGCAATTGTAATAACTAAACATTTACTGCCCTCTCTGAGCAGCATTACCTAACATCTTATTAAACAGATCTAAAAGCAACTTCAGATGCTGCTTCTTTGCCACCTCTGCAATCTGCAATGCAAAGCCTTTGGTTTATTCCGCTTTAATTGGTAACAACCTATAGCATCATGTTTTTCAAATTTAATTGACTAAATTTAAGAACTTAACATTAAAGATGGCATACCTACATATTTAATAAGATTAGGAAAAAATCTAATAAAAAAGGTAAAAAAAATCCCCTGAAAATCAATTGCCCTAATGGTAAAGTTAATTTCTGACACTGACAGATGGCAATAAATAGGCTATAAAAAAAAATACTTCTCATCTCTTTATTGTTCGTGTTATTTCAGGGTTTTGATTAGGGCTGGGTNACTTTATTTTATATCGTCATTAGGGCTGGGTAAAAAAAATCGATTTCCCGATTTTAATCGATTCTCATTTTTACGAACCGATATCAATTCTTAAATCCCAAGAATCGATTAGTCTAGTCTGTTTTCAGTTGATGAATGAGCAGAATATGTAGCGCCTCCCATCCAATAAATCGCAATAATCTTTGTGCTTTGTTACTTTTGATATGAAGCAAAGTCTCCGATTTCAAATGACGTCCATCTTATTATGAGATTCAAAAAATAAATACCGTTTTGGCGCTGTTTAATGTGACGTGACAGATCGCTTTAGTTAAAGAGTTAAAGAGAAACGGCAGCACGGAGCACATGTGAACATCCTCTCCTCCGCTTTAATACCAGTTACAGGGCGAAATAAACACGACTAAACATCTGAAGGCACGTTAAAAGATACAGTACAACTTACCAAAATCCGTATCATGTCTCGTGTAATAGCTCAATCAGTGTTTCAACCTCGGCAAGACGTCATTAAAACAGCTTGTAAACAATGTCACGTAATGTTCAGTGACCATAAACTCAGTCAGCTAGAAAAGTGAACTCTAGAGAGCAGCATTCTAATATGGCTATGCACCGTTACATTTTCATTAAAATGTTCTTCAATATTTAATGCATGCTTGAATAAATCAGTTATGACAGCCACGATTTAAATGTTTATATTTCAAAAAAACGAATTGGAGTAGAAATATGATTATGTAATTCTAAACTTTATTTAGTAGTACCAACTAATTCCCATGTGTAGTTTACAGCATTAGTTGAGAGATTTTTTTCCACTAGAAAATTTGCCATGTACTGTAACTGAAATACTACATCCAAAATAATCGATATTGAAATCGTAATTGAATCAAATCGAAAGCATGTGAATAGTAATCGAATCGAATTGTGAAAATTGTGTCAATACCCAGCCCTAGTTTTGATATATGCTTATAACTGAGAGCGCACTATAATGGGTATATTTAACACTTTATTTAACATTACCCCTTTATTTATATATTTATTTAATTAAATTTTTTAAATGTGTGATAGCCTATTTCAAACTGGCATCTCAAATGAGTTCACCTCATCAAATCATGACGCCCAAATCCTTATTTCAATAAAGTCCATCTCTGAACTAATAGCACCGCTATTACACTCAAATCGATAGGCTACTGATTTGTGCTTTACTTCAATGTATTGTACATTCGCTCCATGCTGCCCAGTGCGTCAAGCAGCTTTGCCACATATATTTTTATAGTTGGTCAGTTAAAAGTAAACAGGCATTGTGCCAAAGTTGTAGGCTGGGAGTAGTTGTGTGCAGCTGCAAAGTAAATAAATTTTTATGAGAAAGAGATGAAATGTAGAATAAATGCGTTATGTATCCGTACAGCTGTCACAGCGTGGGACTATTTTTCTGAGCGGAACCGATGAACAACTGATGACAACATGGTTTGACGTCTGGTTGACCAATCAGCAGAAAGAAGCGTTTCATTCCCGCCCACATGTAGTGATTGAATATTCAAACTGATTATTCATTTCCAACCCCAGAACGAAAAATTAAAAATCAAGCCAATTTGTAAAAATGAAAAAAAAGGGGTTCTCTCATTTTTCTGATTTCAATATTAAATCAAAAAACGAATGAATGGAAGATACCCTGATTCTTCAAAAAGTTCATAAAGACACTAATCCATATGAGTTAGCAGTTTAATCTAATCTCCTGAAAAGCTGCATATTAACACTGATCAGAGCACATACATAGAGCATGTCAAATATGGTCAACGGAAGCTCAACCATACTTGCTTGACATGCGAGAACAAACCTCAATGGTTCTCACACGTCAAGCAAACATATTGAAACCTTATTTACCATATTAGATTAGTTCCATGTAGGGGAGTTAAACAGTTTATATGGGAATAAAAGCCTAAATTAAATCTGTTCATCATAAAAAGATATTGGGGATTTATAAACTTTTTGAACTGTCTTGAAGAGTACTGGTCGAATGGGACAGAAATCTCTCAGGTTTCATTACAATTTCTTCATTTGTTTCAAAGATGAACAAAAGTCTTTGTTTGGGGCTACGTCTACACTAACCCAGATACATTTGAAAACATCTTTTTCTCTACATTTTGGCCTTCCGTCCACACTGAGAGACCACCATTTTTGTCCTATGAAAACATTGGTTTTTGAAGATGCTCTTCCAAGTGGATATATTTGAAAAAGCCATTTGAGTTGTAGAGTGGAATGTGAAAACTAGGGATGCACTGATATGAAAATTTTGTACGATACAATAGGATAACTCTTTATATTTGAAAGCTGATAACCAGTGTTGGGGAAAGTTAGTTACTTTTAAAAGTAACACCTTTGTGGATGCGCTTATACCGTAACAACATGCTATCCCATTAAGATCTTGCAAACATGCTAAAAAGGAAGCATCACAGGTGGTCAGACAGACCTGATGGTGGTGGGCTTGGAGTACAGGCTGCACTGGGTTTGAGGAGCGGCCGCAGGTTCCTGACAGCTACTTTCTGATTGGTCGAGATTCTCCACAGTGGATTCGGATCCAAAATCCAGTGCACCAAACTGCACGTTCAGCCCAGACACATCAGCAGAGCCTGGCATCTCTACTGCCGAAGAGGGGATCTGGCAATCAAACGCAAAAATGCATTGTTGATGAAACACGAAAAGCCATTAGACTATATGAATGAGGTAACTTCTTTAAATACTTCAATGGCTGCTTTGTTACAAGGCACATGCACAATAGGGGCTTTTCGCACCTTTTCATAGTTCCTAGAACTACTGGCAGAAGTACCCAGATTTTGTTGTGTTCACACCGCAGGAACAAGGAATGATTTTAGTTTTAGGAACTCCTTTTGAAGGAACTAATTCAGCCTTTATAGCCTATATATTTACTCCACAAACTAACTCTACGAACATGGAAAACCTCTTGAGTTAAAGAAAAAATCCAACACAATTTTGAGGGGACAAAGCGGAACATGATTATGTATTTCTGCTCAGCTAGTGACACTGGACATCAACCACATGGCAAACACTAATACTTTTCGTATACTTTCTTTCTTTGTATAACAGTTACATCTATCTATCTTTGTATAACAGTTCTAACATATTAGACAGGAATGTTAACAGATCGTAATCTAATGAAGACAGAATTTGAGCGCTGTGTGCTCAGGCTCTGGCGTTCTCAGCACCGTCAAAATAAAAGTCACAACAAGCGCGTCACTTCATAGTTCCTACTGGCGGTGCGACTGCAACCAGGAAAACGGCCCTAGGGGAACTATTAGTTCTCGGGGAGCCACCCTTGTGGCTAGTTCCTAGAACTACCTGGTGTGAAAGCCCCTAATAAAAGGGGCTACAGGTGTACTTTTGTTACCTTAGATGGAGGGGGCACTCTCCGTCTCTGTGGTCTGATGTTTCTAGGTTGTGACGGCTCTGCAGTGATGACGACAGGTTCACAGATGGGTTTCAGTGTAGGAGAAGGTGCATCATATGGGGGAATTGGGACGGTGTCTCGGGCCTGAGCCGGCAGGTCCAACTGGAGTGCTGCATTTTGATGCTGGGTAAGATGACTGAGGATGGGGGATGGGTCAGGTTGGGCCTTTAGGTCCACTAAAGACAAAAGATGTATTCCATCATGTTAGTCTTTGTTTCTTCAATCTTTCATAGAGAATATTCATAAATATTAGAGTGTGTTAAGGATGAGTAAAACTACAAAACTATATCGACTGCAACGGCAATGGTCAATGGCATTCGTTTGCATGTGTAATCAGCGATTACATTGTATAAACAGTAAATGCATAATACTCACGGTGAGCTGTTGTAACAGGGGTCTCCTTGGGTTCATTCAGGGTCAAAGGTGTGGATTCAATAAGCATCGGAGCAGTGGTTTCAACAGACGCAGTGCCATTGCTCAGGGCCCCTGAAAACTGATTGGACAGAGGGGTGATTCGGGGTGTGCTGATTGGCTCTGTTTTCTGTGCATCGTTGTGGGGAAGCCTGGATCCCGGCATGGTCTAGAAGGAAAGAAGTATTGTCATTAAAATTTCACAATTATCGATACCAATTTTGATACCAAAGCAAAAACTATGCCATTCAATATACTGTTTTACTACGAATGAGACTTTTAAATGTTGTCTTTGTACCAGAGCACTGGTCCTTTAAAACATTTCTTATTACTTCTTACAAAAATTGTGAAGAAAATGCTATGTAATAGTGCACACTATATACTGGCACCATATCAGTTATCAAAAATTTTCTTAATTTATTGTGATTTATCTGCCAACATTGTATATTAATTGTTTGAAATAAGCTATTTCATAATTTCCATCTATTTTTGCAACTTCATATAGAACTAATGATTAAAATGTAATTCACTTATGCTCACCAAGTCTGCATTTATTTGATCAAAAATACAGTAAAATTTTAAAATGTAATTTATTGCTGTGATAGCACTATTTAGCAGCCATTACTCCAGTCTTCAGCATCACATGATCCTTCATAAATCATTCTAATATGCTAATTTGGTGCTCAAGAAACATTTATCAATGTTGAAAACAGTTGTGCTACATAAGATTTTTGTGGAAACTGATGCATTTTTCTTCAGGATTCTTTGAATAAAAATGTCAAGCATACGTTTTTGTAACAAATTTCTTTACTGTCACTTTTAATTCATTCAGTGCATTTTAATTTAAATCCTTCATCATTCCTAATTTCTTTTTCTTTTTAAAATCTGACCGAGCCCACACTTTTGAATGTTAGTATATAATGTGTAAATAATTATGAAAATAGCCAGAGTGCCCTCATAAATCTGGGGTGTCTCAGTGCCTGTACGTGTGTCAGTGTTCTCACCGATGCAGCATGTGCATAAGTGCCAGCAGCAGCAGAAGCGTAGCTGTGTGTGTGTGCTCGGGTGGTGTGCTGCTGGGAGTTGGTGAACACCAGGCTCTGGGTGAGTGTATCAGGGGATGACAGCTCCAATCCAACCAGCTCACCCTCAGCCACCTTAGGCAACAGAGAGCTGAGATCCATCCTGAGGAGCAGAGACAAACATTCAGAAAACTACAAAAAAGGCCATTGCTCTGTAATGCAAAACATTACAGATTTGTTTTTCTGTGGTTCTGCCCTATTGCATCTGATGCTTCCACAACACAGGAAAAGAGGATATTGGTAGGGACTGCACTTATATAGGCCTGCTCATCTGTGTCACTGCTTGCTCAGTTGTAAGGTTGTGTGCCTTTTTTTTTTTACTTCAATTGCCAAACTTAAAAGTCGTAAATTCACGAGACTGGGAGGGGAATCATACCTGAATGCTCGCCAAATATTTTAAAGCACACAGGTAGACAGATGTGTCTAAACTTGCTCTTCTTAACTGCTTGTTGAATATTTAATACAGAGACGTTTAAGCACTAGCCAAACTAGGCTCTTTACCATTTAGTGGTCAAGGCAAGGCAAATCAAATAGTCAGCATCTTTGGTCAGGAGTTGTTTCATCAGTTACTTACAACTCTTCAAACGAAATTTATATAAAAAGGTGCTGAGCCAACAAGAGTGCAAACAAGTTGTATAGGTTATGACTAATGTAACTGACAGAGTAAGTAATTCCATTGTAACCTTAGGTGTGCTTTTAAAAAAAATAAATAAAACTACTATCAAATATATAACTTCAAAATGTGTATATAAAAAAACAAAAACAAAAAAAACTTTTCAAACTGACAAATAGATGCATTGTTAAAAGTGCAGTTAAATACAGCAGTCAATATTTGAAGTGGACCAAAACCTTTCAAAAGTTGTCCTAAAACCTTCTTCTTAGGACAACTTCTTAAGAACTTTTCTGATCCACTTCAAATGTTGACTACTGTATAATAAGCTTACTTGATTTGATTTTTTACATGCACTTCAAAATGTACATATTGCTTTTCTTTATCAATTTGCCAGTAGTTTAAAAAAATGCCACTATACACATTATTGGCTGCTCCCAGGTGTGAACTGCTCAATGGCAACTTAATTGACAAATGGATAAATAAAAGCATTTGGTAAATGACAAAATAAAGCAATTTAATTAAATGAAAGTTGTTTATGTGTTGAGTTAATATAATTTAACATGTGTTTTAAAAGTACACCATGTAACTTTTGTTCAAAATTTAAAACAAAAAAAGAAAGAATGAGTCAATACATCAATCCATTTTCCAAAACGTTTTGCCTTACCCTGATTCACTATGGTAATTCTATTATAAGCGTTTATATTTTAAACCCAGCGGGATGGTTTTCACATGAAATTGTGTAATAGAGAAAAGTTGCTCCGGCTACTTTGATGCAGGTATGGTGTGGGAGTGGCATAGGTTAGTTGTCAAAACAAGCGAGAAAGGTTGACATGGAGCATGCTAAATCTTAAACCTCTGGGGAATCACCCATTTAAAAAAAAAAACTAAAAAAAATCTAAAAACAAGTCAAACAGAAGAGAGTCTTCTGGCAAAAATAGAATGCGACAGATCTCGTAATAAAACGAGAATCAACATTGGCTTTGCTTTTTGGAGATGGCGAGAACTAAGGGATTTGAAATGTAATTATCTACTGTGAAAGGTCATTTCATCATGGGTTGTTACAGAGATGTGCTGGAATTTATTAAAGGAAGTACATGTCTAATAATGTATACAGCTACAATAACATCTTCAGCTAGTCTTGAGATCCTTTCCATCTAAACTGGTTATATCTCTTAAGCCTAGTAGTGAATGTTATGAGCAGCAGGATAATCTCTCTCTCTTTTAGTTATGAGAACTCCTAGGCCTCTATACATCTGAGCTCTGTGCTGGAAAGTGCTGAAGCACAGGAAGCACTCACCCCTGTCCAGGCTGCATGTGGTTCTTGGAGCCAAGAGCATAGGAAGCAGTGAACACTTTGGTCTCAGATAGCTGATAAATGGAGAAGTAAACATTACACATTGACATCTCTTGATCAAGTTTTCCCAATTTTATTTTAACATGAGATTACTCACATCTTCATTCCAGTCTTCGGTTGCCCAATCTTCCAGACTGTCCTTCCAGGCTCCTGAAAGGACACCCGAGTTAGAGAATGTTTAACTAAAAACTCAGAAACCGTTTATTGCTTGTTCATTTAAAAAATAAATAGCTTTTTGGTTTGAGGATGACTCGCACTATATAGATCAGATGAGATTAGCATTCTGATTTTCCATCTATAAAGAGCATGCGGTATGAAATCAATACCACTAAAAACTGTCTCAGCTGACATCAATGCTACTCTGAAAATGGCTTCAGATATGATTAAGTGATAAGCTTTAGAGAACCAACTTCCGCTCTATTAAAGAGTGTCCAGAATCCCAGGTCGATAAACTGCACTCACCTGCTCCTTCAGTAGTCTCACTTCCAGGATCCCCTGCTTCAGCAGAGCCGGCGAAGTCAGCAGGGTTAAATGTCCTACTAGTCAAAGGCAAGTAAACGAAAGGGGAGAAGTGAGAATGACCAAGACAAACTTTGTTTTTGTTTTTTCCCCACAGTGCGATTTTTTTGGTTTTGAAAAACGAAAGTGTGAACGCTCACCCCATTCCCTGAGAGAACCTGCTCATTCCAGCTCCTCTGCCTCTTCCTCGGCCTCCTACACCTGAGATGACACAGTATAAATACCAATTAGAACAAGTGAAAATAGTACAGGATTTTATATTATATATATAAAAATAAAGTACAATGTTGTCATTTACTTGACCCTTGTGTCTTTCCAAACAAGTATGACAATGTCTTTGGTTCTTGTGTACATTTATAAACCTGTATCTTTAAGACTTCTACATTCAAACATTCAGATATGATTGGCTAACCACCTTGCAAAAGAAATGAAATCATTTAAGAGACATGACAGCCCCTTCTGATGACTCTTTCCTGTCTTTTTCTTGCTCCCTCTCTCATCGTCTTCCCAATCTCGAGTTGCAACTGATTTAAACAACGTATCCGTCACAAAGTGCCCTACAAACATTGCTCAGTGTGACACAAATAGCAACACAGGCCCCATCCTGCCCAGTCTGAGATACCAGAATGCATTACTCATCCAAGGTGCATATGACTAACTTCTTTCAGACTAACACAAGAGGAGTTATTCAAATATATCCTGGCTCTTCAAAGCTTTATAAATGTTAATGAAGGGGGCGTGAGATTTTGAAGCCCAAAAAGTGCATCCATCCATCATAAAAATAATCCATACTACTCTAGGGGGTTAAAAAAGGCCTTCTGAAGTGAATCGATGGGTTTTTGCAAGAAAAATATCCATATTTAAAACTTTATTAACTAAAATAACTAACAGACATTGGCAGACGTCCGTACACATCAGTTTATGGCAAAAGAGTAACCTCTGACGCAACAGGATGTAGGAGTAGCATAAGCTTAGACGCCTCTCGCAAATCAAACAAATAGTGCTAGGCAACAAACTCAAGCTCCTCCTCTTAAATATCAAAATCCTCTGACATTTCTCTTTAAAAATTCTCGTTTTGGACTTCTAATTTGTGACGCTTCCGCATTTGTCAATACTTTGGGTCAGGGGTTACTATTTCGCTGTAAATCGATGCATACGGTAGTTTATAGTTTATAAAGTTTTAAATATTACAAAAATGCATAGCTTCGCTTCAGAATGCCTTTATTAACCCCCTGGAGCCATATGGATTATATTTATGATGGATGGATTCACTTTTTTTGGGCTTCAAAATCTCACGCCCCCTTCACTACCATTATAAAGCTGGAAAGAGCGGGAATATCATTTAATATAATTGTGATTGTGTTCGTCTGAAAGAAGATAGTCATATACACACCTAGGATGGCTTGAGGGTGAGTAAATCATGGGGTAATTTTCATTTTTGGGTGAACTACTCTGATATGCTCAGAATAGATATTAAAGGGATAGTGTTAATTTTGCCAGCCATTTTTTATTTAGTATTAGTCCTGTCAAATGTTCTTTTTAGTTTCTATCATATTTGGTCAACCTTGTCCTGTTTTTGTTTAGTCAAGTAAACAGTCGACTAAATGTCTGGCCATTTTAGTCTAGTTTTTTCATGCTGCATAATGGTTAAACTGAAGAAGATCAATTCTCTCAATTATAATTGCAATGATTGTTTTGATTTGAGAAATTTATTTTTACATTTCATCAGAATTATTGCACTTTCACTCATAAGCACAAATCCAGAGAATGTCAACTCATACACTTAGGTTATTTTACCTCATCTAGTGTACTGAACAAAAAACTGCTCTCAAAAATGAAAAAAAAAAAAAAAACCCTGAAATTCCTAATAGTATTTCCAATAATTCCAAATTACATTAAAAGGGATAGTTCAACCAAAAATAAAAAAATTGATGTTTATCTGCTTACCCCCAAGGCATCCAAGATGTAGGTGACTTTGTTTCTTCAGTAGAACACAAATGATTTTTAACTGAGACACCGCAACGGTTGGAGTTAAAAATCATCATTTGTGTTCTACTAAATGAAACAGTCACCTACATCTTGGATGCTCTGGGGGTAAGCAGATAAACATCAAATTTTCATTTTTGGGTGAACTATCCCTTTAATGTTTTTATATTAAAACAACAGCAAAAAATACTTTGTATTGCCACAAAAAGGTTGCATAAGTGCATTTATTCAGCAACCACAATTGTAAACAATATAGTAGAGATCCATGCTTGGATTTATTACAGTTCATCACTGAGAAGGTTTCATCACAGATTTACAGACTTATCGCAGCAAACAGTGCAAGCAGCTCGTGAAGGAACACAGAATGGCTGAATGACTTTCATTTAAGCAGAATACCTCAAATTGAGATCGCTAAACTTCGGCATAGAACCTGGAAGAGCTGAACGTAAACAGTGTAGGAGAATTACAAAGAGAAGATATTGTTGTAGTGTTGTCACGGTACCAAAATTCCAGTAGTCGGTACCAATACCATGAACAATTTACGGTTCTCTGTACCAATTTTGGTACCACAGCAAAATCTGTTGGAACTATTTTATATAGCCTATTTTAAAAACATTAAATATGATTTGGAGCGTGTGTGTATGTTTGTGTGTATATATATGCTACCTCAGTGAAATAAATTATGAAATATAAAAAAATAAATAAATGCTCAAACATGGTTTGAGCTGGTTTATGCTGGTCAAGTGCTGCAGCATAAACCAGCTCAAACCAGCATACCAGCTTCAAAACCTACCTTACTTTACTTGTACTTTACCACAGTAAAGAATGCAAATAGTCTATAATAGGCCTAAATGCGAACAAAAGAAACGTTTATAATCCCCTGCGTGAGTGAAGATTTGGGAAAAGAAACAGATTCCATGTTCAGTGGAATAAAATATTGTTAAATTCTCTGCTAATCAGGTGACCAGATCGCGATTCGCAAAACAGAATAAAAAGCTTAAATTTATGGACTCACGCACCTCTCTCATTCGGCATGAACCAAAATGTTTCCATGGCTGCGAACAAGGGTCTTACGGGTGTAGAAAGACATGAGGGTGAGTAATTAATGACAAATTTCATTTTTGGATGAACTAACCCTTTAACTGCTCAGAACAAGGAACTCATGAACAACTACCACAAAACATAAAAACTGTCGTTAATCATAGAGGTAACACGCATTATTAAGATTCAAGGGTATGTAAACTTTTGAACTGGTTCATTTATGTAAATTCATTTATTTTGTCTTGTGGACAAAATGTCAACATCAGTTATGTGAAACCACTAATTCAGGACAATACTAAAAAAAATAAAAAAATAAATAAAAAAATTGAAATTATGATCCCTCTTATTTTGTTAATATTAATGTCTTTAAATTCTGCAAGGTGTACGTAAACTTGAGCAGAACTGTACCGTCTTACTGACCCCAAACTTTTGAAGAGATGTGTACATTATGCTTCTAGTTTTCAACTTATATTTGAGAGATAATTTTTATGCAGCTAATCAACTTAAAAACCACTTCAGGAAACAGCAGTATGTTCATGAGCAGTAATGACTTGGAGTGAGTATAATGCTCTGACCTCTCCCTCTTCCTCGGCGCCCGCGGTCTCCTCCTCTCTCTCCTGGAGCTGAATCAAACCCGTTCTCTTCCAACCGCCCTTAAAACAACGATCGACAACAAGAAACGCTCATACACCTGTATCTAAATCACCACGACAACATTATTATGCAAGCCATTAGACAACACCTCAGGCAAAAACACAATCATATACATGCATGTCAGGACATGTACACTAATCGCACAGAAAGACACACCTTCCTGGTTGCGGCTGGCCCCTCGGCCACGTCTGTTTGGACCCCCGCGGCCTCTGCTTTCCCTTTCTCCTCTCTTCTCTCTGGTCTCTGGTGCCGTCCCTTCTTTTCCAACACTTTTCTTCTTGCCAACTGTCTCCCATGAGTCCTGTGCAAAGTAGCACAGTGTAAGAATATTTCAAAACAGAATCAGTACATGAATTTAATAACCTCATAACTGCTTATTAAAGATCTGTTGCAGCTTAACTAGTATGGCAGGCTAGTAAAGTTGGAAAAAATCCATTGCATTATTTCAACTCAGTCTAGTTTTTCTGGTACAATTAATACTATTACAAAAACCACCGAATTAGAAACGAGTAAAACAGGATGAACTGTAACAAGCGTGCACCTTGACAGTGACCTCCTCCAGGAGGAAGTTGATAGCCCTATTGACGTCCCCATTGCAGTCGTGAAGGGCCACCATACACTCATCCTGATTTTTGCCTGTAACTTCCATGAGCTAGGACACAAACACAACCAAAGGCAGTCAAACTTTTGTTACACAATACACAAACCAATAAGGGAACTAAGGATAGAAATCAGGAACATCGAGCATAAGGAATTTATTTTTATTCAAGTAGCCTACCATTCATTATTACAAAACTCTGAATGCATATCTCTGAGCCAAGAATTATACTGATTAGGGCTGGATATCGGTACAGATGTCCCGATTCAATTCAATTTGAATCTGATACACTAGATCTCAATTAGGTTCAATTCTCTATTTGATTCAATGAGTGATTTTCACTGGCCCAACCACAAAAATGTGATTAAAAAAAATAAAATAGTTATTGTTTTTGACCCATGTAACATTGTATTATAATAAATAAGATAATGACACCAAAATTTTAGATACTAGTGAAATTCCACAATTCTCTATTACAATTTTTAAAACAACAGCTAGTAATAAGATTCACGTCAATCAGACATTACGTTCAATATTCAGTGAATCAAAAAACACAGTCCAATTAATTGAGAGAATGATTCTTTGGACTGATTAAAAACGATAAGGCATAAGTTGCAGACTGATTCTTAAATCCTTTTTACTGATTAATTAAAAAGGAACTGACTCAAGAGTTTTTTGATCACACATTAAATTACATTGATCAAAGTTGTGCACAATCAGTGAGGGCATTGCAACAAAAAAGATGTTTAATTTAATTTGCAACACCCAGTCTCTCATGACATTCGATTCATAATGCAGGGCCCTATGAAATCAGTCTTATTTTTCCCCAAATGCTGTGTTCTCCATTTCTGGATTCTGTTTTAATGGTTTAATTAAAAATGTTAATAATCAAAAAGTATGTCTATTTAATTTAAATAAGGGTGAGCAATATACCGGTAGACACGATAAACCAGCAGAAGCTTGTCAACCGGTAGAGTTTATCATCATCTCTATCACAGTTACTCTCACATGATGTTGCTGTGCTGCACCATCAGAAAAAGCGTTTTAAAAGTTTTTTTTTTTTTTAAGTGATTTTGAACATTCAAGCACAATATGTGCATGCTGTCTGAGAGTTTCTAACTGCACCCGAAACACGCACATAAAGCCGCTGCTCATACAGCGCGAGAGTTCTTTTTATTGGGCTTGAACTGTCAAATACACACACGTATGTCAAAATGCCTTTCTTTGAGAGTATGTTAGTAAACAGTTGTTTAAGTCTTAAGTGAACGTTAACAGTTGAGAAAGAAAATGCACGTGTATCAGTACATTAGATCTGTGCATTTGGTCTTAAAGTGACAGCAGCCTAATAAACCTGCTGCCATCTGTATCAATGTTAATCAAACAATCTCTCACTGCTCTTGACTAAATCACTTTTATAACTAATAAGAATACATTTTTAATTTGCACAGTGAAAACTATGCAGTGTTTTTGTACATTTGGTTACTTTACACAATTCATGTAATATTTCTAGTGCTTGAAGTTTTTCCAGGTAGGTCTATTTCATTTGTGTCTTTGTTCTATTGCATGTAATTAGTTTCTTTGTTCTTATTTTATCACTGACTGTTAACTTGTCTTCAGTAAGCTTGAGTGTTTTTTTTTACTTGTTAGTTAGGGTAGTATTAGGATTTTTGTGATAATGAAATTGGTGACGAGAATTATGAAATTTTAATGCCATTCAATTTTAAAAACCTTAAGGCAAAAATAACTATATTGTTATGCATTTCATTATTATGAAATAAAATTACTTGTATTGCGATATAAGATTTTGTCATATCACTCACCCCTAAACTGAATTAAAGAAATGTTAAAAATCAAATAATTTGAAAAATAATAGTGCCCTGTGAAAAGGGTTATATTTTTAAAGAAAAAAAAGTGTGTTTTTTTTTTCCTGGATTCTGTACTTTATTATTTAAAAGGTGCAATATGTAATATTTTCTGTCCACTAGAGGTCGCTAGAGGCCTATTCAAAACAAAGGCGTCGCTTGATGACAGCAAGTTTGAGCGTGGAATCTTGGGACATGCGGTCCTCACCTCAACGGCCGGTGGAAAATAATCAGGATAGGACTCTGGAAGAAATCATGTTCATGGATGCGATTATTAACGTTACTGTAGTATGAAGCAGAGCAGGACCGAGTGTTGTGGGAGCTGAACGACGCCGCTCGAGTGATTGCGCAACACACTCTGTGGAACTTTTATTATGCCACAGTCGCCAGCGCCGCTTCCGTTTTTCCGGTCATGAGTATGAGGTAACGCAGCTCTGTTTATCATATTAGATACATTTGAGTGTGTTGAAAATGGTGTTATGTTACTCTGTGCGTTCGCTCGGTGGCTGATGTGAGACACTTGTTGCACACTGCAGTAAGCTAGATCGATTTTACAATATCATTAAATGCTGGATGGCTTGTGTTGATAAATTGCATGCAATTAATTTTAAAACGTATTGTATGATGGAGAAAATTCTGTATTAATGTTACTAAAAATAAAGCTGAATCTGATTATGCTATGTTAGCTACTTCGCAAAATAGTGTTTTTCCTCTGAGGCATGGTACTCGCAAAAAAATCTGATTAAAAAAAAGAAAATTAGATTTAAACAATAAGACTAAACATGTTGAGCTATATAAAATTTAGTTTTCTGTCTATAAATATATCAAAACCGTTGTTCCCTTGTCTATTAAACATGTAAATATTAAAGCGTCTTTGGCGTTTCCATGGTTTCTACAAAATAAAACCGGAAACCGAGGGTAACGCGGGAATGATGCAATCAACAGGCGACACCTGACACGTCCAGGAGCCTTGGTTCAAATTACAATTTTCTCATGATTTACAAATAGTTGCAAACATTTGGGATATTGTAAGTACTCAAGTGAACAAAATATATAACACTGGCCAAGTGGTTTTTGGATATTTTACTGCAAAATTCTTACATATTGCACCTTTAATACAAATTTACTATCAAAAACAGTGGTAATCAAATGAATGGATAAAACTTAATATTTTAATATAAAAACATTAAATTTGAACAATTCCTTTCACTTTTGGCAAACAAAGTGCTGCACAACAGAGGTTTACAATTTAAATTAAAACAAACAAAAAATTGTGCAATTTAAGTAATGTCACAAACTTTTAATAAACCTCTTATTACTTTGAGAAGTACATTCTACTGTACAATAGTACTATATTTTTCATTTCAAGTCAGGTTTTGGTGGGATGTATTGAAGACTGATTTTCTGTGTGTATCTGACGATAGTTCGAATCTAAAGGTGAAATGTTTGAAGTGAACTCTCAGAGCGGCTCTGGAGATGAAGTTCATGTGAAGTGTCTTTCATATCATCATAAAATCATATGGTCCTAATAATGTGATTTTTTACCATTCCAACTGTGTAGAAAATATGTGTATTTTAGTACAGTGAAGAATACAGACAAGAACCGTTAACAAATGTTGGCCACAATGTTCCTTTTGATGCTGCTCACCTGCTGGACTTTGCCCTCAAAATCTGCATCATTTTTGTCGTAAATCATCTGGGCGAGTCGGATCTGTTCCGCTGTGGCCTAGAGACAGATGACATCCATAATCAGAACAGAGTCATATGTAGGTACTGGGGCCTGTTCATATGTCACACCTCAATGATGGAGTGCGTGTTGCTCACCTGTATCTGTTTCTGTGGCTGTGAGGTGTGTGTGGCTTGTTGTAGGGCTCTGTCCCGATTGCCCCTGGCAGCATCAGTGACCACTGAAGTCATCATAAACAGTATATACAAAATAATGTATGTACAAAATAGAAAAGTCTGGAGGAGAAAAGGAGACAGACAAATAATTACACGCACAAGACTATAAAAAAGTATTCCCAAGATGTTTGTGTAAGAAAAGGTTAGTGACAGGTGCAGCGGGGCTGTGGCTAGTTTAACTCTCAGCACTGTGCTTCCCATGTAAGACTATCACCCCTCTATCTGTCCAGCACCTTAATATAGCCATGCAAACATAGTCTGGACTGGTGTCCACTTACACGCCCACCTAAACCCAACTCCTGAAAAAATAAAACACGCCTGCAACAACATATAAACAGCACATCTATCTTAAAGGGACAGCTCACCTAAAACTAAAAGTCAGTTATTAGCGTTTGAAACAATATAACGTTAAAAGATAACAACAACACATCATAATAACAACATTTTAGTGGGTATATCTCTTTAAGGGCCGAGTTTCAAAACCTACCGAGTCGCCTACTTAAATCGCATACTTCGGCACACCGAACACGTATTTCGGCCAAAAACGCTGTCTAGGTAGGGATGTTGATGAGCAGCGCAACGAAAACGTCTCAGCTAATGGCCGACGACTAATAATCGCGGTAACGGTTTGAAATCCGACCACCATGAATATCAACCTTCACGACGGACTAAAACCAAACAGAACGCACCAGCAACCGTGAAATGGCCCTTAGCAACAGACACACATACTCGTGCGAGTGATCAAATTATTTAAGTGTTGCTTTAGCTCAATTAAAACACACAATTGCGCCATATTTACAGTCAGTTTGACTAAGGATAGAATAGATGGGATTGTAAAAACAAGCAGAAGCTAACAGACTCGGCTAACTGTTTGGGCTGCACCACGCCGCGCCACTGCTAATGCTACGAACAACCGACAACAGACTTCAGCTCATCTGCCACTAATAATGAGGCGCAATTAAGTAATGTAAACACTTTGTCACTGGCCAGATAAAAACATACGCTCTTTTTACAAGTCGACGGTAATAGGTTTGCTTTCACTTTTTCGGCATCACAAACATACCCTCTCCGCTCCCTCAACGCTGTGTGTTTTTACCTGCCCACCGACCGCACGCGCTTCCCTACAAACAGCAGCGTGAAACTCGCAACGAGGAAAAATATGTTTTTCAATATAAAAGCCCAGACGACATTACTAAAATAAAAGTCCCGAGCCGTGCCGCATAGATGTAAATATAAAGTACATATACAGTAATGACTAAAAATTTAAATCGTTCTTCCATTCATTTTTACAAATTATATAGTTTTGAGTTTTTAAGTTTAGTTGAAAAAAGTAAATTTCATCCCATAACGTTTTCTTGTTTTAAAATGTCAAAACTGTTTATTTCCAAGTGAAGAAGTTTTTTTTTAATGAACCAGTTCACAAAACTGTTTGCTAACTGAACGATTCGTTCACGAACCAAAAACTGTTTTACTTTAAGCTGCATAACTCCCTCGTTTTATTAACACTAATTGGCAACGACACAGTTTATAGCATTTTAACATTTTTACAAACACCTTTCCAGCCACAAGATGTAATGGGTTGTGTATTAATGTAAAAGCAAATTATATTTAGATTCTAAATGATGTTATGTTTCTATCTGAATCATTGCTGCAAAAATTGATCTGTGACATCGCAGGGAACTGGGATTAGGAAATTACAAAATACAAACACTCTATTAATATATGGAAAACATCAATACATAAATATAATACACATCAATATGTGAATAAATTTGGCTTTATTACGGCGTAATAGAATCACCAAATCATTTTTGAATCAGTTAATTAAACGGTTCGGAGTAACCGATTCGCAGAAATGAATCGGCCTTCCCAGTCTTAATGTCAGATTTTGAATGTGGTCTCATACTTTTGGGCCCACCAAATATCATAAATAAATCATTATCAAATTTGCTGAGCATTAAGAGTTAAGAAGCTGCATCAAATCATATTATTAAATTATTTATTTTAATAATGTAATTATATTCATTACTAATTATGCCTTGAGGCATAATTAGCACAATGATTCTCAGTGTTGTCAAATCTAGCCTTACTTTGATAGCCTTACTTACTAGATTTGACAACACTTAAAATCATTGTTTCAGAAGGTGTAAACAGGGTAGTTTCATAAATGGACTATTGTTTTTTCCTAAAGTATTTATTTAATGCAGTGTCCCCTCCTTGACTTTAACATCATGTTCTGTAATTTGGAATTAGAATTCTTTTCCAGTTTTGTAGCAATGTCACAAATCAATAAAACAGGCATCCACAGAGAGCCAACCACATCACAACTTGTTACCTTCTACACAGTTCATGGTGTGTCAACAAATATTGTCTGTCATTCATCAACTCAGTGTTTCAGTGGGGCTTCTCCATGCTGATCAATAACCTTTTTTGTTTAACTTTTCTAAACAAGCAGAGTATGAGACATTGGTCTATGTACAGGACACTTTCAACCAACTTTAAACGTTTGTCAGTCAGAATTGCAGTGGTACGGTAGACTGATCACTATTAGTCCTGGCTGGTTCCGCTGCATTTGGTTTGTCCTATGCTTCAGATTTGGCCAAACATGGGAACTCTGATCTGGCTCTTTCTAGTTCCCTGCTTGTTAAAAACAACAGCTCTACTGATTTCACAATGCACTTTGCAGAAGGTAAGTGCTTGGAAAAAGGCAAATTTATGACCTATTTTAGGATGTTTACAAATTGTAGAATTTTTTTAAAGTCCACATGTACTAGGAATTTCACTTGCTGTCGACATCAACATATTAATAAAAAAATACAAATATATAAGTAATAAAGTAACATGAAGAAGATGACATGCACTTCAATTCAAAAGTTTGGGATCAGTAATATTTTTAATGTTTTTGAAAAAAGTCTCTTATTGTCACGAAGGCTGCATTTATTTAATCAAATATACAGTTAAAACAGTAATATTATAAAGAAATAGTATAACAATTGAAAATGTCACATGATTCTTCAGGAATTATTCTAATAGCTTGAGAAATGTTTCTTATCAATGTTGAAAACAGTTATGCTGCTTAACATTTTCTGTTGAAACAGTGATAATTTTTTTCAATATACTTTGATGAATAGAATGTTCAAAAGAACAGGATTTATTTAAAAATAGAATCTTTTGTCACATTATTAATATCTTTACTGTCACTTTTGATCAATTTAAGGCATCCTTGCTGAATGCAAGTATTATTTTTTAATTAAAACCTTACTGAGCCCAAACTTTTGAACTGTAGTGTATATCTTTTTTAAATGTTATAATTTATTAAATGATCTGACCTTTGCCTGTTGTCTTTTACAGTCTTTCTGTGCAACATAATTAGCATTCAAAATCGAATTGTGTACTGTTTTGTTTTTTTCCTAGGATTTTTTAGAGTCACTGAAACCTCAAGATTTATTTTATTATTTTGATACTATTTCCACTAAATCAGGTGAGTCTGATTCAGATATTGAGAAATAGTTGTCACAAATAAGGAGTCAAAAGGTTTACAGATAGGTCAGTAGGTTCATACATACACATTAGAGGTTTTAAAAGTCAGTACATTTAAAGTAAACATGTAAATACCCTTACATTAGTAGTTTGTCTTCTCTTCAGTGCCTCAATTTGAGCTGGTGTGGGTGAATTGCTTGAGGAATGAGTCTTTCAGAGGGCTGTGGAGGTGCTCGTTTCAGACGGAAGGAGAGAGATTTGAGCTGGGCCAGCACAGAGATGAACAACCAGCATCCTGTCCCACAAGTCTGGAGATGGTGATCAACTCAACGGTCAGTGTGGTGAAGAAAAGGGAGGATATGTGCTGCGAGCAGCTGAAGTTACTGAGACCAGCACATACAAGAACTCTTCTCCCCATCTGCCATGGCAAATTAGTAAGAGGTTTTTACTGTGCTCTATGTTTGTCCTATATACAGAATTTGTGGCTAGATATACTGTTGGAGACCAATTTCTAATTTTAGTCTATATTTGTCCTCAGCAAGGTCTGATTCAGTCAGGGGAGAAAAGGCTGTATATTCGCCCAGTGCTTCAAAAACACACAGACCATCTGAAGGATCTTACTACGGATTTACCTTCTGGTGTACCTCACCTCCTGTTAACCCACACATTACCAGTGAGGACACGTCTTAAACAGCCCAAGAGTGAGTGAACAGTGTGCTGGTCATATATACACAGTGTATAGTACTATATCACTGAACATAAACCCACTGGCCTGCAGTCCACAGCAATACATTTTGCAATTGAGCTTGTCCATATGTTCGAGGGGTCATTCACATGTAGGCCACTACTTCATATCTTTTTCTGTGTCATACACCATGAGTGCCATGTTTTTTTATTTTAATACAGTTTTGAAAATCAGCTTTAACCCTTTAAAGGATTAGTTCAATTTAAAATGAAAATTAGTCAGTTACACTTTTTTTCTTAAGTTGAATACGGTCTGGCAGAAGCTAGATATCTTACTTTATAACTTGTTAAATATGGATATTTTTCTCACACAAATGCATCTCTTCGCTTCAGAAGGCCTTTATTAACCCTTTGGAGCCATGTGGAATATGTTTATAATGGATGAATGCACTTTCTTGAGCTTCATACTTGTTGGTCCCGTACACTGACATTATAAAGCTTGGATGCATCAGGATATTTATTAATATAACTTAATATAAAGCTTGGGGTAAATTTCATTTTAAAGTGATCTAATATAGAGATATAGTATATACTGTATAATAAATTTATTAAACATACAGTGCGGGTTGCATCATTTGGCCAGTAGGTGGTGACAAGTGACTGTCTTTATGAGTGAATCATTTGATTCCTTCAATCAAACGATTTGTTTGAAACATGGATTCATTCAGATACAAAACAAGTCATGCTGCGTCCGAAATTGCACACTCTAGAGTAGGTATTTATTATTATTACTTTGTGACCACTAAAAAGTATGTTCTATATAGCATGAAAGTGTGAATGTAATCTGGACATACTACTATTCATCCATTTTGTTATTATCATCCTCTCCTGTGGCCTCATGGGATAGTAAAGTGTCCAGCGTATGCACACTTCACAATCTCACCGGTAGTAGTAGGTCATCTGGGTACTTTTTGCCTATTATTTTATGATACTGTGAATTCCTACTTTTTTTTGTCACATATTTTTTGTCCCCTACTATGGAAGTACACTCAAAACAAATATTTCAGTGTAAATTTAAGTTTTAAGTAACTGAATTACATTAAAATTTTCCATCCATTTGGATTACATAGTTTTTACATTAACAAACTAATAAACTTAATGTGATCCATATTTGTAAGTCATATGTAAATGAAATAGGTAAGGTTTATGTTATAGTATGCAGAAAAATGCCCGGGTTATATAACACTGCTTAGTGTTCATGTGTGTGGGTGATACTGAGTTAAAATACCATTGAAGCAATGTCAGAGTTAATGAGATAATTAAGTGATGATTGAACATTAATGATGAACACCTGCTGTTAACAAGCAGAACCGCTGAAGGAAAGAGAAACAGCTGACTTAAGTCACAGCCTTCGATGAAATCAATTGAAGATAAAAGACATTAAATCTTTCACAATCTGATTATACAACTCCACAATCTCTACAAAACATTACCAGCTTCAAACATTACCAGCTTCAATCATTACTAACTAGACAGACTTTATTTCTGTCATACATCTACATAATCTTAAGAGAATTAACAGAGGTTTAGATGTTGATGATTTATTGAGATTCATTTGAAGTTACCATCTTTGAGGTCAGTGTTGGCTTTAATTGGGCTCTTGATTTTATTGCATCAGTTGTTCTTTGGCTGCTGTAACTGGGTGTTTATTAAACACATTTCTTATGGCATTTTTGAATGTAATTCAATTACATAAAACTTAAATTTAGTCTGAAATATTGTTTTGACTGTATGCAGTTTCGGATGCAGCCATGGGGTGCATTTAAATTCACTTTTTTATGCCTTTCCCTTGCTTCCCTAAGTCTCGTTCACTCGGATGTTCGTCATTGCTTACGTTGCACGGGTGCCCACTATTGGCGAAAACACTTGCAATGCTTTAAATGGTATGAAGTCCTTGATCACTTGTGGGTAAATTAGGTGTGACTTGCTGTTCTGACATCACAATTGTGTTGCATTGTGGTTTATAGATCCACCTGAAGTGTACATATGAGTAGACTCTCTCCCTTGGTTAAAATCAAGGGGTCCAGGGTCTGTCCAAATAAACTTCACTCGTACACTTGTAGATAGCCCTGTCCCAAATGTCCCATTTGATTTTTAAGTTTCAGAAGGGTGCTCTCTTTGTGGTTGATATGCTTCCTCAATGCACACTTTTGTTGAGCCCCCAAGCCTTCGAGCTCAACAGCAGACTTCTACCCAACAGTCAAATCACCATTACGTTACAAAAGTGTGCTCTGAGGAAGATTGGGACGGCTTAGGGTTCCATTTGGGACAGGGCCGAAGTAGAACACACTTCAAAATGGCTTCCATTTGCTCGGTGGAATTCCCCCAAGATTCCACCGAGCAGAAGAATTAAACACTGCCTTTTTGAGTGAGTAACTGAGGGCCTGGCCCAAAGCCCACATTTACGGTCTTGGCCACTTGAGAGCATGTGCGCACGGCTGGAAGTAAGTCCACAAGTCTGTCCCAGGTCTGAAAAATGCCGAAGGGGAGTACACTTAACACACACTAAATCTCTAATACCACTTCTGAGCTGTATTTGAGGCTAAGTGTATACCATCGTTCATCACGTTTATGTTCTAGGAATTTCAAGGAAAACTTTCCAGTGTAAGTTAAATTAATTCGATATTACATACAGTATAACTTGGTAGTAAAATGTAAAGTGTTGGAAATTTTATTGGAGCAGAGATGAGTATGTGTATTTTGTAAAAGGTTTTTTAATCACTTTTTATCACTTAATTAGAAGCACCAGAATTATATTGTGTTTATTACATAGGGACTGAACAGAACTGAGCTGGATGATAACATCACTGTTTTCTCCAGAGCTGCTGTATAGATAAATTAACACCATTTTCTTCTAGAGCTGCTGTGCAGCCAAAATTATGTTCCCTCTATCACTGTAAGGCCCACAAATGTGGGTATTGGGACAGGCCCAGAATCATTCATTCAACCAATTTGTTTAAAATACTGACTCTGCGTCCAAATATGCTTACTTCCCTACTATATATTAGCCAAAAAATCAATACATGAAATAAGTAGTATGTCCGAATTCATAGTATTTTTAAAACAGTAGGTAAAAAGTACACAGATGACCTGCTACTTCCACCGAGATTCCAAAGTGTGTATCTGATGGACATTTTACTTTACAGCTGATGCTGTAGGTCACATGACAATGACAACATGGATGTAGTAGTATGTACGAATTTCATTCATACTTAATTCATTCATACATATTGAACATTCTTATTTAACGGTCTGGAATTAAGTTCATTAAATGTACTACCAACTCAGACAGTACGTGATTTTGGATGCAGCTTGATTCATTGAGGGACAAAATAACAGTCTTTATGAGTAAGTCATTGAAAGATTCCCTCAACCAATTTGATCAAACACTGATTCTTTGAGGAATGAAACACCACTAATGTGTGTTGTTCAAAAACATGCAACATTCCTGCAGTGCTATAGTGAAAAAATAGACAACATAACCGCCAATATTGAATCTAAAAAGTTAGTTTTTATTGGACTGTTATATAAAAGAAATATCCCACTCGTAATCAAGCTGTTAGTCTGAACATCAGTAAGGCTGCCAGTTGTTTCTACAGCCCAATCAAGTTCGATATGCTGAAGTAGATGTTCAGTCCTATATAAACCGATACTTTGGTCAAACTACAATCTTCTAAAATGTACAACACAATTTTGAAGGAATTAAAGGCCATCTTATTATAAAACCACAATTGTTTTTGCTTGCTGTTCTGCTGTTCATATGATAATCAATATTATTGCTGCTTTCATTCTGTTGTGTGATCTGTCTTAGGTCAGTTCAGGTTACGGAGGACACCTCTGGGATCAGAGGTCAAACATCTGGAACTAGCAGTGGTGGTGGGTCCAGATGTTTATGATGTTCATAGGCAAGACACTGAGAGATACATCCTAACCAACCTCAACATCGTATGTGTGTGTTTAATCTACATTTTCAAGACATTTTATGTGAATATATGTACAATAAATTTGACATATACAATATGTGGAATAGGATTAGTGCATATTAAATATACTTTCTGTTGTTTAAATATCTTTTCTACACTTGCAGGCCTCTGAGCTTCTGAGAGATGCTAGTCTCGGTGCCAATATAAGAGTTCACCTTGTCCGTATGGTGATTCTCACAGAGCCAAAGGTAACAATGTCTGTTTGACCTATTGCTGTACACAACAGCCAATGTATTAATCCACAAAGTAAAATACGGTTTGTTTTAATCCACAGCCAGACATCCAGATCTCTGAAAACATCACCTCTTCTCTAAAAAGTGTGTGTGAGTGGGGTCAGAAGGTCAACCCTGATGCTGACACTGACCCTTTACATGCAGATCTGCTGTTGTACATTACCAGGTGTGGCCAAAAACCATAGAGAGCACTCTTAACTAAAGGACCATCATTCTAGTACTGTGCAGACAGTAAACTCTTTGTTTATTCATGGAACTTTCCTTGCAAAAATACCGATCTCAAGAATATCAAGTATTTCTGCATACTTGCATTTTAGTAACTCTCTTTGACATCATTAAGGTTTGATCTGGTGTTACCCAGTGGCAATAAGCTTGTGAGAGGTGTAACTCAGCTGGGCGGAGTTTGTTCCACTCAGTGGAACTGTGTGATTACAGAGGACACAGGTTTTGATCTTGGCATCACCATCGCTCATGAGATTGGCCACAGGTAAGCTTGAGAAAGTTTACTTCCAATAAAACTTAGATGAGTCATACTGCTGTGCTGAAATGTAAGTTGAAACGGTCTGAATGATTGTAAACCAAGTCTTGCCTTATTGTCTTTTCAGTTTTGGCATAAATCATGATGGAATAGACAACACATGCAGCTCTAGTGGCTTTATGATGGCATCTGACGGAGGTTATAACAGTGTCGATCTGACCTGGTCTCAGTGCAGCAGGGCTCAGCTCCACAACTTCTTCAGGTTTCACTCACTTACTGCATCACAAAAACATACAGCGACCTCCAAGATTAAAAATGCTACTATTGTGCATTTAATGCAATCTAATTGAATATAATTGATATCTCAAATTATATCATCAACCTAACCATTTATTTAAAAAAAAGTAATACATTTGACATTAATTTCCAAATTTTGCTTTGTTGTTAAAAAAAAACAAATTCCTAAATCTTTTTTTACTGATTTAAATGTAAAAATTACAATGATTTTTACAATGTCAATAGTTATTTAAACTTCATAACACTTAGGAACACAGGGAAACGTAGGAGAAATAACCACTAAATACATACGAGAACCGACAACCAAACATAATGACTGACAGGTGATAATTATACGTAACCATGGAAACAAACGAGGAGATAATAAGTAACCAAGGAAACCAAAACTAAATGGAGCAGAGAAACAGGAACTAAGGGAAACTTATTTAATTATTGTAACTTAATTATATGGCTGCTGAAAATTCAGCTTTGCCATCACAGAAATAGACTACATTTCAATATATGTCAATTTATTAACATTTGAAACCAGTTATTTTAAATTGTAATAATCTTTCAAAGTATCAATGTTTTTACTGTATTGTTGATCAAATAAATGCATGTTTTGTGAACATAAAATATTTATTTAATAAAACATTTTTAAAAATCCAATCTCAAAATTTTGAACGCTATGTATTTTATAGTGTATGCATTGTGAACTACTTTCCCACCGCCACATGGTATCATTAAAGTGTTATGTTTAAGTCATCTGTAATATTCTTCATCACGAGGATGCTCTTTAGAACATGAGTGTGTGTTCATTCTCTGCTGTGTAGTGCTGGTAAGGCGGAGTGTGTTAAGGATGTGCCGGTTCTGGGTGGTTCAGTGCAAGACTGGAGGCCTGGTCTGTTCTATGGTGTGGATGATCAGTGCCGTATAGCGTTTGGAAACTCAGCGACTGCTTGTTCTTTCACTAATGATGATATGGTGAGTAAGAATGACCATCATAAGACATTTATCAGTGTAAATTATCAAAGAGCTGACTGCCATGCTAGCGCTTTAAAGACCTGAAATTGCTTGATCAATGCTGTTCTCTGTTTTGTTTTGATGTGTTTCCTATACAGGAAGTTTGGGTTTAATATAAGAGCTTTTATTTTTTTAAATACCCAGTAGGCTTTGGTTACATCGTACCCATGAACACAATTTTCCACTTGCTAATCAGAGGCAGATGGTTTTAGGGGGCAGGACTTTATCATTTTTGACTGGACACAGATCTGTATAATGCACCATGAGTCATCAGTATTTCTAGTCTATTTTCACAGAGCACTACACAATTTAATGTACACTTTTCAAAAGTTTGGATGGAAATAAATTTTATTTAGCAAGGATGCATTAAATTAATTAAAAGTAACAGTAAAGATATAAAATTACAAAAGATTTCTTTTTCAAATAAATGCTGTTCTATTCTATTCACCAAAGAATCCTGAAAAAAAGAATAATGGTTTCAACAAAAATACTAAGCAGCACAACTGTTTTCAGCATTAATAATAATAAGAAAAAAAATTTCTTGACCAGCAAATCAGCATATTAGAATGATTTCTGAAGGACCATGTGACACTGAAGACTGGAGTAATGATGCTGAAAATTCAGCTTTGCCATTACAGGAATACACTGCATTGCAAAATATAATAAAATAGATAACAGATATTTTAAATTGTAAAAATACTTCACAATATTACTGTTTTTTGATCACTTAAATGCAGATTTGATGAGCATAAGAGACTTTTTTCAAAAACATAAAAAAAAAAAAAAATGATAAGAGGTTTAGTATCACATTTCATTGTAATTTTTACTTTGTTAATAAATATCTCACCTGGACATTCCACTGAGGTTAAATGTGGTGATGTTTTGTCTCTGATGTCATCAAGGCAAGCTGCCGTGTTCTGTCCTGCCATATCAACCCTCGTGACCGTAGCTCATGTACTCGTCTCCTTGTTCCGCTCCTGGACGGGACAGAGTGTGGGCCCAGTCAGGTGACACACTGCGATGACCAACACTTATTTACATTGAATGAATATGCATATACATCTTCATATATCCTTGCATTTTTTCGCATTTTATGTAATATGTTTGAGATTACTAAAAAATTGACCATCGTTTCCATACTGTATTAAATATATTACATACAGATAACATTCTTAGAACACCTATATTCACTTTTTTAAACATAACAACTTTTTTTGTATAGTATAATGCAATGTAAGTCGCTTTGGATAAAAGCGTCTGCCAAATGCATAAATGTAAAATGTAAATGTAAATGTAAACATTTTATACAACACAGAACATGAAAAATATAGATTTGTGTGACTGTTCTCTTTCTGTGTTGCTTTAGTGGTGTTTTAAGGGTCGGTGTGTGTCTCCTTCTGCTTTGGGTTCCTCCATGATGGTTCACGGCTCATGGTCTTCATGGTCTGAATTATCTCCCTGCTCACGAACATGCGGAGGAGGAATCATTTACCGCAAGAGACAGTGCAACAACCCTAGGTGCGAGAGTGTTATAGATAGGAGCATATAGTACAATAACAACTATTTAGACTACCACACCAATACAAACACCAACTAATTTGGTATGTAGCAGTATGCAGTATCCAGCATGACTGTATTGTGAATATGCACATTTATGCAGTTTTTGCTGAGAATCTATTGGTTATATACAGTTGTGGTCAGAATTATTGGCACCCTTGGTAAATATGATCAAAGATGACTATACAAATAAATCTGCATTGTTTATCCTTTTGATCTTTAATTAATAAAATTAGCAAAAATCTAACCTTTCATTGAAGGAAAATAATTGAAAGTGGGGGGAAAATCACATTATGAAATAAATGTTTTTCTCCAAAACACGTTGGCCACAATTATTAGCACCCCTAGAATTTTTTATGTATAAAATATCTATGAAGTATATTCCCATTCATATTTACATTTTTTAGCACACCAGGGTGATCATGAACATGAAATTGGCATGACTTCCTGTTAGAAACACAAAGGCCAAATTCCCTTAATCATTCATCACAATGAGTGAAACCAAAGAATATAGTTCTGATGTGCAGCAAAAGATTGTTGAGCTTCACATAATAGAAAGTGGCTGTAAGAAAATAGCTAAAGCATTGAAAATCCCAATTTCCACTATCAGGGCAATAATTAAGAAGTTCCAATCAACTAAAGATGTTACAAATCTGCCTGGAAGAGGACATGTGTCTAAATCGTCCTAATGCGCGGTGAGGAGGAAAGTTTGAGTGGCCAAAGACTCTCCAAGGATCACAGCTCGAGAATTGCAGAGATTAGTTTAGTCTTGAGTCTTAGAAAGCCTAAAAAAATTATCAAACAGCACCTACATCCCCACAAGTTGTTCGGGAGGGTTTCAAGAAAAATCCTCTGCTCTCATCCAGAAACAATCTCCAGCATATTCAGATGTCAGACAAGACTGGAACTTCAAACGGGACCGGCTTCTATGGTCAGATGAAACAAAACAAAAAATAGCTTTTTGGCAGCAAACCCACCAGATGGGTTTGGTGCACACATGGATAAAAAGTACCCCATGTTAAATATACTGCTGGATCTTTAATGTTGTGGGCCTATTGTTCTGCTGGAGGTCCTGGACATCTTGTTCAGATACATGGTATCATGGATTCTATCAAATACCAACAGATAAAAAATAAAAACCTGACCGCTTCTGCTAGAAATCCAATAATGGGCCGTGGTTGGATCTTCCATCAGGACAATGATCTAAAAACAAACATCAAAACCAACACAAAAATGTGTCTCTGAGCACAAAATGAAGCTTCTGCCATGGCCATCCCAGTCCCCTGAACTGAACCCTACAGAAAATGAATGGAGTGAACTGAAGAGAACAAGCACCAACATGGAGCTGGGAATCTGAAGGATCTGTAGAGATTCTGCATGAAGGAATTGTCTCTGAACTCTTGTCAGGTGTTCTCCAAACTCATCAGGCATTATAGGTGAAGACTCAGAGCGGTTATCTTGGCAAAAGAAGGTTGCAAAAAGTATTGAATAAAAGGGTGCCAATAACTGTGGCCTATGTGTTTTGGAGAAAAACATTTATTTCATAATGTGATTTTCCCCCCACTTTCAATTCTTTTCCTTCAATGAAAGGTTAGATTTTTGCTAATTAATGGTGCTTGCCAAAGGCAAAGCTCCATTCTTAATCTTGTGCATACTTATTATTATTCTTCCACTTTTTTTTCTGCGCGCTACTCCTCCCGCNGTAGAATGCTAATCATGTTAACATCATGCTAGCAAACATGCTAATCATGTTAGCATCTTGTTAAAAACATGCTAGCAACATGGTAATTATGCTAACATCTTGATAAAATCATGCTAGCAACATGGTAATCATGCTAGCATCATGCTAGCATTATGCTAATCATGTTAAAATGTTGCTAGCATTATGCTAACATGATTAGCATCTTGCTAAAAACATGCTAGCAGCATGCTAAGGGTGTTAGCATGTTGCTAGCATTATGCTAACATGATTAGCATCTTGTTAAAAACATGCTAGCAACATGGTAATCATGGTAGCATAATGCTAATCATGTTAACATGTTGCTAGCATTATGCTAACATGATTAGCATCTTGTTAAAAACATGCTAGCAACATGGTAATCATGGTAGCATTATGCTAATCATGTTAGCATGTTGTTAGCATTATGCTAATCATGTTAGCATCTTTCTAAAAACATCCTAGCTTGACGGTATTTATGTTAGCATAATGCTAATAAAGAGTGGCGAGTTTTGCCACTGCAAGCACCATTCACATTTTCTTCAGGAAATGTACATTCTAGTTTTATTTATTACTGATCAAAAGGATAAACAATGCAGATTTATTTTTACAGTCATCTTTGATCATATTTATCAAGGGTGCCAATAATTCTGACCACAACTGTATTAGATCCCACACTGATATGTATTTAGAGTGATGTTTCTGTGTTTCAGGGCAGCCTTTGGTGGTTCTGTCTGTAAAGGACAGGACATAGAAGCTGAACTTTGTAATCGGCAGGTAATAGAATGTTTACTTTGGGCCTCTGTAGGTCATGTTAGTCAAATTAAGGGTTGCATCTATGCATTGCCACAAGGCTGCAGTGTTATCTGTATGCAGGCCTGCTTTTTTCTTTCTTTTTGTTTTATTTGTTGCTAAATAACATTTACTCTTTCTGTGTAGATGTGTGAGCATAGTTAAACAGGCTTCCTCTGTTATTTTACTTCATTTTCAATCATTTTGTAACACTTTACATTAATGTTTAAGTCGTTAACATTAGTTAATGCAATTGAGCATTGAAAATAAATCGTTTTGTATTCCCACCTGGAAGTCATCACCCTGGCTCCCCCAACAAAAACCAAATAGGATTTTTCCATTTGGCTTTTGGACTGTTGTGACCAACAAAAGTTATTAATTCTTGCACATTTTTTTCATCAAGATAATCTTCACAAATGAACTTTTATGATTATTTAATTAATATGCAGATTATTTTGAAACCTAAATACAATCAGCAGAACTAAAGTTAGGCTATAAACAAACTATGCCACTGTCACATGACTTCAATGTCACATCACTAATCTTACAATAACTCTTTCAGTCTTGCAAGAGTGTGATTATAAACACAATGAGGGTGTAAACTTGGACTAATGAGTAGATTAACAAACCCCAGTTTGGTAAACCCTGACCTAGAATAAAGAAGCGGAAGTCAATGGAGCAAAGTTTAGTGTGACTGCACCTTAATAACAGAGTCCATTTGCAAGTGTTAAAGGTACAGTAGCAAAAACAGCTTGTTTAATGGTCTGAAAAAGGGTGAACATTTTTAATGTAAAACTGTAAAATATAAGTTACTACAGTTTTAGTGCAAGAAAGCTTGAAGGTGTAACTTTAAATTACATTACCAAACAAAATAAACCAAGTAAATTCATGGTGACATACCTGGCTTGCCGTTGTTTGTTACAGCCCTGTGAGTCGACTCAGCTGAAGTTCATGTCTCAGCAGTGCTCAGCCACAGACCAGCAGCCTCTGTTAGTGTCTACAGACTCCAGATCAGTCTACACCTGGATCCCTGCCATCAGCTACACCTCAGGTGAACCTAATAAACGTCTTCCAGTTTAATTTGTCTTTCATTGTTTTCTCTGTTCTAAAGTCTTTCTCTCCCTTCCAGGTGATGCTCAGTGTAAACTGATGTGTCGCTCACGTGAGCAGGACTTCATGGTGAGTCGTGGGTCTCAGTTCATTGATGGGACACGATGTGAAGCTGGTAATACTGTGCCACGTGGTTCCATTTCTGCCTGTCTGGGTGGAAAGTGCCAGGTAATGTCACACACAATGTAAACACACGTTAACTGAAGTATTGTTTTGTCCACTTTGACTTGTCCACTTTGACTGAATACTGTATAAATATTTAACAAGTTTAATTTCTCCATCTGGTTTATTACCTGGGTTAGCTGTTTGGCTGTGATGGAGTAATGCATTCTGGGAAGTTGGAGGATGTGTGTGGGGTGTGTGGGGGCAATGGCTCCGCCTGCCAGTTCATCTCAAACACCTATTCAGGTGGAGAGGCTGGAGGTAGGTAGGGGTCATTCTTAGACATAGCCATCATTTGTCTTATTTTTTGCTTTACTTTATGCATAATAACCTCTTTTTTTTTTGTATTTTCAAGAGTATGTCACTTTCCTCACCCTTCCTTTGAACGCCTCTCAGGTTTATGTGATTAACACAAAGCCAGTTTTTACACACCTTGGTAAGTAGCTACGTTCACACAGCAGAATACAGTTGTGAGTCCTGTTAGAAGGGCTCAATACTGTTGTTTACACAGTTTAGTTTTGAAACTGTATTGTATGATGAAATCTGAGTATCTGAGAGAATTAAATTTAAAAACTGTTTTTTAACATTTTTAAAATAAGTAGGCCTATATATCTCATGTTCATCAAAGCTGCATTTATATGTTTAAAAAAAACAGTAAAAAAAAGTAATATTTTAAAATATTGTTACAATTTAAAATAACTGTTTTCTGTTTTAATACATTTTAAAATGTCATTTATTCCTGTGATGACAAAGCTGAATTTTTTACCAGCCATTACTCCAGGCTTCAAAGTCACATGATGCTTCAGAAATCATTCTAATATGCTGATTTGGTGCTCAAGAAACATTTCTTATCAATGTTGTTCTGCTTAATATATATTTTGAAACCGTGATACATTTTTGTTCAGGATTCATTGAGGAATAAGAAAGTTCAAAAGAATAGCATTTATTTGAAAATGAAATCTTTTCTATTATACCTAATATTATACTATTATACATTATCTTTTTTAATATTTCTAATATTATACCTTATATATACAGGTGCTGGTCATATAATTAGAATATCATCAAAAAGTTTATTTATTTCACTAATTCCATTCAAAAAGTGAAACTTGTATATTATACTCATTCATTACACACAGACTGATATATTTCAAATGTTTATTTCTTTTAATTTTGATGATTATAACTGACAACTAAGGAAAATCCCAAATTCAGTATCTCAGAAAATTAGAATATTACTTAAGACCAATACAAAGAAAGGATTTTTAGAAATCTTGGCCAACTGAAAAGTATGAACATGAAAAGTATGAGCATGTACAGCACTCAATACTTGGGGCTCCTTTTGCCTGAATTACTGCAGCAATGCGGCGTGGCATGGAGTCGATCAGTCTGTGGCACTGCTCAGATGTTATGAGGTTGCTCTGATAGTGGCCTTCAGCTCTTCTGCATTGTTGGGTCTGGCATATCATATCTTCTTCTTCACAATACCCCATAGATTTTCTATGGGGTTAAGGTCAGGTGAGTTTGCTGGTCAATTTAGAACAGGGATACCATGGTCCTTAAACCAGGTACTGGTAGCTTTGGCACTGTGTGCAGGTGCCAAGTCCTGTTGGAAAATTAAATCTGCATCTCCATAAAGTTGGTCAGCAGCAGGAAGCATGAAGTGCTCTAAAACTTCCTGGTATACGGCTGCGTTGACCTTGGACCTCAGGAAACACAGTGGACCAACACCAGCAGATGACATGGCACCCCAAACCATCACTGACTGTGGAAACTTTACACTGGACCTCAAGCAACGTGGATTGTGTGCCTCTCCTCTCTTCCTCCAAACTCTGGGACCCTGATTTCCAAAGGAAATGCAAAATTTACTTTCATCAGAGAACATAACTTTGGACCACTCAGCAGCAGTCCAGTCCTTTTTGTCTTTAGCCCAGGCGAGACGCTTCTGACGCTGTCTGTTGTTCAAGAGTGGCTTGACACAAGGAATGCGACAGCTGAAACCCATGTCTTGCATACGTCTGTGCGTAGTGGTTCTTGAAGCACTGACTCCAGCTGCAGTCCACTCTTTGTGAATCTCCCCCACATTTTTGAATGGGTTTTGTTTCACAATCCTCTCAAGGGTGCGGTTATCCCTATTGCTTGTACACTTTTTTCTACAACATCTTTTCCTTCTCTTCGCCTCTCTATTAATGTGCTTGGACACAGAGCTCTGTGAACAGCCAGCCTCTTTTGCAATGACCTTTTGTGTCTTGCCTTCCTTGTGCAAGGTGTCAATGGTTATCTTTTGGACAAATGTCAAGTCAGCAGTCTTCCCCATGATTGTGTAGCCTACAGAACTAAAGAGACCATTTAAAGGCCTTTGCAGGTGTTTTGAGTTAATTAGCTGATTACAGTGCGGCACCAGGTGTCTTCAATATTGAACCTTTTCACAATATTCTAATTTTCTGAGATACTGAATTTGGGATTTTCCTTAGTTGTCAGTTATAATCATCA
>RJVU01069537.1:2519228-2546588 GCA_003731715.1 Anabarilius grahami
ACTGTATATAATGTGCAACAAAATAATAAATGCCAAATAATAATAAAGTTCAAAGACTATATGAAAGAAATGCTCTTTCCCGCAGCTGTGTTATTAAATGATAAATATGTGGTGTCTGGAGATGGAAACCCAGGGCTAAGCATCACATACCCCTCACCTCTAGAGAAAAGCCCCATAATCTATAACCTCTACCTCACACCTGACCAGCAACCTCAAACTGAAGAGCTCACTATTTCTGGACCAGTCACAGACAAGATCCACATACAGGTGTGCAGCATCTGAATTATCCTCTTTTTCTGTTTCTGGAATTACATTCATCGTTTATGTAATCATTGTTACTTTATTTGCACATTTTTAGGTGTTTCGGAAATATGGGCAAGAGTATGGAGACCTCACCAGTCCAAACATTTCATACCAGTACTACTCATTTGGTGCTGTTTCAGTGGAGAGAGCTGTTCAGGGCAGATGGTCCAATGTCATTTCTGCCTGCTCAGTAACCTGCGGCACAGGTAACATCTTGGTTACTGTAGTAAACTCTGTTCCCTGATGGAGGGAACAAGTTGTGGCAAGAGGGACACAAACATTAAGAGGGACACAACGTCTTGTTCCCTCTATCACTAACTTAACTTTATTGTCCTTGAAGGCAATTCTTTATGTAGATAGCAGTATACATTCACACATAAAGCAACACAACACACATGAAATAATACACAATTTATAATAAGTCATTTAAAAACATAATTGCAGCAGGTATAAAGGAATTCATATATCTAGGGAACGAAGGTTACAACACTAACCAAGACATTCCCTATCTGTCAGTCACTTCGATGTTGTGTCAATGTATTGACACTAGGGGTTCCTAAGGAAAACTGCACAACCATCTGAAACATGTTACAAGGTTTTGGCAGTGCAAATGTCAGCAAGCTACTGTGTAACAAGTGCACTCGCAATGTCATAACCTTCCCAACGCCCCACATAAGTAACGTTGTCCCACGAGGGAACGGTAAGGACCATACTTACCTTTTCTCCATGAAAAATACGTCATATGGGATTGCTGTCAGGGAATATGGAGCACCTAGCCTCAAGTACATGTGTTGACCTGAAAGGGCATACTTCACAAGTACTGGGCCTGGGAGCGAATTCCTCCGCTGAATTCGGCTGTCGCAAGGTGCTGAAGGTTAGAAGGACTTCCAGGGTTCGCTGACCCAGGAAACTCTCATTGACCAAAAACCACACGTTATTACTTCAGGGAGGAAAAGGCACTGTGTGCAATAGGTACACCTGGCCAGTTACCTGTAGTTTACCTACTGTACTCAGTACATGGGATGAAACTAGCTCAACCCAAAGATTGTAAAATCTCGCAAAGGTACTGGGTGTCACCCAGCCCACTGCTCTGCAGATGTCTGTTAGAGAGGCACCATTAGCTAAAGCCCAGAATGATGCAACACTCCTCATGGAGTGTGCTCACGCTCCTAGGGGGCACGGCATGCCCTGGCCCTGGTATGCCAAGGAAATTACATCCACAATCCAGTGGGCCATCCTCTGTTTGGAAACAGCCTTCCCCTTCTGCTGTCCCCCAAATCAGACAAAGGGCATCTAAAGATATCTATGCGGTCCAAGTAAACACGCAACGGTCTGCCTTGTCACGAGACAGCGCTTGCAAGTTCACCACATGATCCCTAAATGGGGTTGTGGGAACTTTGGGCACACAGCCCGACCAGGGTCTCAGGATCACATGAGAGTATGTCGGCCCAAACTCTACACGTTTCTCTGACAGAGAACACCTGCAGGTCCCCTGCCTTCTTGATGAAAGTGAGCGTGGCCATCTTCAAAGAGAGGGCACTCAACTCAACTGACTACAGGAGTTCTCTGTAGGCCCAGCAAGACTACAGGGAGGTCCAAAGAGGGAATAAGGCACAGCCTTGGAGGGTTTAACCTCCTGGCGCCTCTGAGGAACCTGATGATCAGGTTGTGTTTCGATGAAGACTTACCATGCACATACACTTTTAATGACAGCCACCCCTCCAACCTCTCCTGCAGGAAGGAAAGCACTGACCTGACTGCACATCTCTGTGGGTCTTCACCTCGAAAGTACACCAGTTCGTGAACAGAACCCACTTCAAGGCATAGAGCCATAGAGGGAGCTCTGGTCTGAGTGATAGTGTCTACCACTGCTGGTGGAAGTCCACTTAGGTCTTCTGCGTCCCGTACAGGGGTCAGACTTGGAGGTTCCAGAGATCTGGGCACTGGTGCCAAATTGTGCCCTGAAGGTCCTTCCTCAGGGGAATTTGCCAGGAAGGGGCTGTCCAGGGAATGTGAGCTCTGAGAACTAAGTCCGGGTGGGACAATACAGTGCAACTAACAGGATCAGTTCTTCGTCCTCCCTGTCTTTGCACAACGTCTGTACAATCAGGCTCACTGGGGGAGATATAATATTAATATTTTCCTAGGCCCCAGGGCCAGCTGTGTGCCAGCGCGCCCATGCCGAGAGGGGCCCCAGTCAGGGAATACCACAGGTCTACCTGTGTCGCTAGATCAGCTGGACCACCTGGAATTCATTCTCTACCCACCCTGGAGCATCACTCATCACGACAGCGTGTCCGCTGCATCATTTGCCTGGGATGTGAGTGGTCTGCAGTGACTTCAGTCCCTGCTGACTCCAAAGGAGGAGATGGTGGGCGAGTTGCGACATGCGACGTATGCTTAAACTGCCTTGGCTTATTTATGCTACTGTCGCTGTGTTGTCTCTCCGGATCAACACGTGCTTGCCCTGGATTAATGGCTGAAACCTCTCCGGGTCCAGCAATACTGCTAGCAACTCGAGGCAGTTGAAATGCCAACACAGTCGTGGCCTTGTTCAGAAGCCTAAAGCTGCATGCCCATTGCATACGACGCCCCTGCCTGACTTGGACACATCTGTTGTGACAACAACACACCTGGACACTTCTTCTAAGGGAAACCCTGCCCATAGAAATGGAAGGTCTGTCCAAGGGCTGAATGTGTGGCGAAAGATCAGCATGATATCCACGCAATGCATACCACTGAGCCATGCTCATGTCAGGACTCAAGTCTGAAGCTAGTGTGATGCGTTCTCACATGCATCAACCGGAGTGGCATATTCGCCACTGAGGATGCAATATGCCCCAGGTGTCTGAAAAAATTGTTTCATTGAGACCGCTGTCTTTCCCCTGAATGACTTCACGCTAGTGGTTTAACGGATCACAAAACTCACGATTCGTATCGTATCACGGTTATTAAGTCACGGATCAGATAATTTTTCGGATCAGCACAAAAAAAAAAATTGGGGGGTGGGGGGTAACTTTGCATTTATTACTTAGCCCACTTTAACTACTCCGATACCACAGCAGAAACTACTAGTCTAACTAATACATTATTAAAGGCAAGTGAACAGACTGTAAAAAGAATACTGTTATACTGTAAAAATACTGTACACTAATTACAAGAATAGATAAATATAACATAAAGTTACAAATAAAGTATAAGGTCTAACTGTAGTATAAATTTTTGTGTACAGAAATGTAATAATTGAATGTAAAATAACACTGTTCACTGTATAAATTTAATATAGATTAATCTTTGTTAAAGCTGTGTTTTCTTGTTTGATTTACATGACAGACAACAGCAGGTATTTATAGGTTGCTGTCACTTTAAGAGTAAGACCCCATGCACACACACATCCGATAGATACACATCCGAATTCTCAACTCGTTCACTTTTGACTGACATAATGCGTGTATGTGTCCATCCAAGTGCATTGAGGACACGAAAGAGAAATCAATTTGGAGTTCGCAAGCTATCTGAAACGCGCCGAGCCTTGTATGTATGTGCGTCTGTGCGCACCGATAACAGCGTGGCGTGTGATAGCCTACTGAATTAAATCCTCTTTTGCCTCTTCTAGCGCTGGAATGGTTTTATATCTATTTAATGTGTTAACTAGGAAGACAAAACATGTGCAAATGATAACCTTTCAGTCTATTGCAGTTAAACTTGCAATTGATCTGCGAATCACATGCGTGCTGAACCGTGGGGCTTGGTCCGTAGGGATCACGGATCAACAATGATCCATTTAACCACTACTTCATGCAGTTCAGCACTGATTGAGCGTGCTCGTTCATTAGATAAGCCATCAAAGTGACTGAGTCCAACCACTGGGGAGAGCTTGCTCTTTTCCCAGTTGACCTGAAGCCCCAATCGGCTGAGGTGTCTGAGCACCAGGTCCCTGTGCTGTAGGAGCAGCCAGTCGTCAAGATAATTGAGTATGCAAATGCCCACTTCCCTAAGTGAGGCAAGGGGCAGCCTCTGCGACTTTCATGAAGACCACTCTAGCCAGATGTTCATGGCGGCTGGGGCAAGCATGGCTGCCAATTTCAAGTCGAACTCAGACTGTGCTGCCACACTCAAAGGTGGGAGTCCAGTCAAGTCCTCAGCATCGAAAGGCATAAGCCCTGACGAATTGACAGTTCATCCTCATCCGGTGCCCAGAATGAGAAATTAAGATCACCCACCTAACTCATCCAGGAACTCGACTGGACACAACAAGCGCTTGTGCATAGCAGAATGTGATGGGAGGAACTGAAGTGACTCTTTTTCTGACCAGAAAAGAGAGTCGTGAATGCAACATTGCCATGGTCATGTTCTCACAGAGAGGACATGAACCATCCACAAATTCTGTCTCAGCGTGGGTATAACCCAAACACTCGAGGCAGAGATCGTGGCCGTCCAAGGATGGAAGATATCGACCGCACCCAGAAACACACAGGTGGAAAGGCATCTTTAAAAAGACGCTCTCCGCAAGTGCTTTGCTCTTTTAATTGCTTTTTAATTTAAGCGCCCACAGGAGCTCTCACTACACTTATCTGTGCATGGCATGGAGAGACCAGCAAGTTGAGGAGAATGGAATGAGCGTCTGTCTTTGTTGACATCCACTTGGCTCCGAAGAACAAATCTGAATGAGTGGATGCACACCATCTTCTTTTATACCCATATGTCTGGGGGAGTGGCATATGCAATTTCCACTTGCCAATTTTTATTGGCCTTTTCTTAAAGGTGCCGTAGAACGTCTTTTTAAAAGATGTAATATAAGTCTAAGGTGTCCCCTGAATGTGTCTGTGAAGTTTCAGCTCAAAATACCCCACAGATTTTTTTTTATAAATTTTTTTAACTGCCTATTTTGGGGCGTCATTAAATATGAGCCGATTTACGCTGCGGCCCCTTTAAATTCTCGTGCTCTCCGCCCACGGAGCTCGCGCTTGCCTTAAACAGCATAAACAAACAAAACAAAAAGTTCACACAGCTAATATAACCCTCAAAATGGATCTTTACAAAGTGTTCGTCATGCAGCATGTCCAATCGCGTAAGTATAGTATTTATTTGGATGTTTACATTTGATTCTGAATGAGTTTGATAGTGCTCCGTGGCTAAAGCTAACGTTACACACTGTTGAGAGATTTATAAAGAATGAAGTTGTGTTTATGAATTATACAGACTGCAAGTGTTTAAAAATTTAAATAACAACAGTCTTGTCTCCGTGAATACAGTAAGAAACGATGGTTAACCACATTTAACAGTACATTAGCAACATGCTTACGAAACATTTAGAAAGACAATTTACAAATATCACTAAAAATATCATATCATCATGGATCATGTCAGTTATTATTGCTCCATCTGCCATTTTTCGCTGTTGTCCTTGCTTGCTTACCTAGTCTGATGATTCAGCTGTGCAGCTCCAGACGTCCTGCCCTTATCTAATGCTTGAACATGGGCTGGCATATGCAAATATTGGGGGCGTACACCCCGACTGTTACGTAACAGTCGGTGTTATGTTGAGATTCGCCTGTTCGTCGGAGGTCTTTTAAACAAATGAGATTTATATAAGAAGGAGGAAACAATGGTGTTTGAGACTCACTGTATGTCATTTCCATGTACTGAACTCTTGTTATTTAACTATGCCAAGATAAATTTTATTTTTAATTCTAGGGCACCTTTAAGGTACCCCTAGTGTCAGTACATCGACACTACGTCGAAGTGACTGACAGGGAATACATAAGCAGTTAAATTCTGGGCAAATAAACACATTACATGTAATCAGTTTTGTTAACTTCATTAATCTCAACGGAACAAATTATAACTAGGGCTATGGGATATCCTTGATGAAACTTAGTTTAGATTCTATATTAAAGGGATAGTTCACCCAAAAATGAAAATTTGATGTTTATCTGCTTACCCCCAGGGCATCCAAGATGTAGGTGACTTTGTTTCTTCAGTAGAACACAAATGATGATTTTTAACTCCAGTTGTTGACGTCTGTCAGTCCTATAATGCATGTCAATGGGAATTCCATCTATAAGAGTCAAAAAAACATGCACAGACAAATCCAAATTAAACCCTGTGGCTCGTGACGACACATTGATGTCCTAAGACACGAAACGATCGGATTTATATCATTTTTTACCTCTAAAACACCACTATGTCCAACTGCCTTGCGCATCCGGTTGGTGAGGTCTGAACGCGCTCTGACAACGGAAGTGATCTCTCGCACTCATTGAAGCAAAGCGCGAGACATCACTGCTGTCATCAGAATGCGTTTTCTGACCTCACTAACCGGATGAGCAGGGCAGTTGCACATAGTGGTGTTTTAGAGGTAAAAAAAATTATATAAATACTGTTCAGTTTCTCGCACAAACTGATCGTTTCGTGTCTTAGGACATCAATGTGTCGTCACGAGCCACAGGGTTTAATTTGGATTTGTCTGTGCATGTTTTTTTTTACTCTTATAGACAAAGTTCCCATTGACATGCATTATACGTCAGACAGACCGCAACGGTTGGAGTTAAAAATCATCATTTGTGTTCTACTGAAGAAACAAAGTCACCTACATCTTGGATGCCCTGGGGGTAAGCAGATAATCATCAAATTTTCATTTTTGGGTGAACTATCCCTTTAATGATTTGTGCTCAGAGAAGATGCAGAAACAACAGTAAAAATACTTTCATACAACTATAAATTTTTTGGCATCTTTTCCCCAAAATAACTATATATATATGTTAAATAATTTTGACAATAAATATGGATAATTTAGATATTTACATTTATATATATATTTATATAATAATATATTACCGTAAAATATATTTACANTATAATGAATCAAATAATGCTGTAATAAAACTTTTTATATATATATATAAACCATTTATAAATTTAATTTCTGTTTTAACTCATTGATCTCTCTGTTGTAGGCATCCATAAAATCGGTCAGCACTGTGTAGATGTGGTCACACTCGAGCACCTGGAAGATGAGCTCTGTAGTTCATCCCCTCAAACACCAGATATGCTACAGCCCTGTTTTCTGCCAAACTGCCCTCCCAGGTGCCTTACAGTGATTCAGGTTCATGATTTTGCCTCAGAGGAAAAAGTGGCCATTCAAACATACCAGGAAATTTCATAAAAGTTATAAAAAATTGGTGTCATTTATCTTGAAGAAAACCAAAAAGGAAACCACTCTGGCCCCATCTAACATGACCCACTTGATGTAGACTTCAGCTGTGTCCCAATTCAGAGGCTGCATCCTTCGAAGGCCAGACTGAGCATTGTTAAATGGGACGGTCTAGCCTACAGAGGATTGTTCTTGTCACCTAGCAACTGTGACTGCTGCCGTTGATGAGCAGCAGTAACATTTGTACTGGACTTTATTGAAAGTTATATTCAACTGTCTGAAAACAAAACAGGGTTCACAACCTGTCTAAATATGTTCACCATGGTCCATTTCTGTACATAATAAAAAGTATAAACTATATAAAATCGGGAATCCTCTGAATTGGGATGCAGCTTTTGTTTGGCCATGTCTGTGAAGTGCCACATTTATGTTTCAAAAGGGTACTTAGGATTGTTGTGTTACTGCCCACAGCAGTCTATGAGAAGGCTGCAATGGTGCAGAAATTAGTGTTCCCAACAATCAACATTTCATTATAAATAACATTTATAACACTAAAGTGTGGACTTGAAGGATGAATGCAAGGGATGAAAGTGTAATTTTGGGAAGGGCCTTTGAATACAGGAGTTTCATTTGTGTATCTGTTGTAGCTGGGAGTTAGGTGAGTTTGGACCCTGCAGCGCCCCCTGTGGTGTGGGAGAGCGAGTGCGCTCTGTGACGTGCTTTCAGAAGCAGGGTACGGTGAAAGTAAAGCTGCCTGACTCTGACTGTACTCTTGACTCTAAACCACCAACAACTGAAACCTGCAACTCCCAAATCTGTCCTGCCAGGTAATGTGCCGAAGTGTATGAGTCTGAAATGAATTAGCAAATTAGATAGTGTTAAGGTGAAGTCCAGTACCCTAGAATTTTTTTAATGCACAGAGAAATCCTCCAACTTGATGCAAGAAAATCGAGTCATTCTGGCAGTTGTGTGTATATATTCATGTACTGTATGTGTGTGTGTGAGTGTTGTAGATGGCAGGTGTCTGAGCCTGGTGAGTGCTCAGCTGTGTGTGGACCCGGGGAGGCCCAGAGAACGGTGTCGTGTGTCCGCTCCCATCATGGATCTGATTCTGAGGTTGACCAAAATTTGTGTTCTGAACCCAAACCCCCAGAACATGTTCCCTGTGTGGTGGACATTTGTCCTGTCGGCTGGGAGAGCCAAAGAGAGGTATTGTGTTACAAAATAAATTCAGCGTATATTGTATTGACTTCAAATTATAATTAAGCAGTACTGCACAAGCAAGTATTGCTGTACTGAATATCAGCATGATTGCAAGTGTGATATTGTAGTTATTTACAAGTTAATATTATAAATATCCTAAGCAATTTAACAAGTCAATATCAAGCACCTTATGTTTAAAACAAATGGTCAATTAGTTTGACCAAAGCAAAAGAAAGCCAAAGCATCAAACAGAAGCCAAAGAAGCCAAAGAATCAAGCTTTGCATGTCACTAAACAACACAGAGTTGTGAGTGGAATGGAGCGGCAGCAGTTTACCCTCCATGCTCCATGTGTTCTCTAATCACTCTAATCACAATCGTTACATTTTGGGTTTTCTACATCCTGCTCTCCACTATCTGGTGAGAGAAATGCTGCTCAAAATACAAATTCCAGAAATGTTGGCATGTTTTTAAAATTTTAATAAAATAAAAACTAAAAGACTTTCAAATCACATGAGCCAATATGTTATTCACAATAGAACATAGATAACATAAATGTTTAAACTGAGGAACTTTACAATTTTATGCACATTTTATGCACATAATGAGCTCATTTAGTTTGGACGGGGGCATGTTTACCATGGTGTAGCATCTCCTCTTCTTTTCAAAACAATTCTGGGCATCACGGTTATGAGTTTCTGAAATTTTGGTGTTGGAATTTGGTCCCATTCTTGCCTTTGAAAGTCTTTTAGTTTTCATTTTATTCAAATTTAAACGTCCCAACATTTCTGGAATTCGGGTTGTAATTTGGCTTTCAAAATACCCATGCAGTCTTTGCTCTGGGCAAAATCACACAAATCTGCTCCGCAACCATTCCACACTACTATTCCACTACTGCTCCACGTTACATTCCAAACAATGAAGCATCTCTGTGCTGTTACTCTAAATATCACCTGAAGCACCACTTGGCCAGTCAGATGACAATTAAGTAATATATTATTATATGTATAATATATATAGACGTATATTCCTAATTTTCTATTCATCAAAGAATCTTGAAAAAAATTTATCTCAGTTTCCACAAAAATATTAAGCAACACAACTGATTTTAACATTGATAATAATAAGAAATGTTTCTTGAGCACCAAGTCAGCATGTTAGAATGATTTCTGAAGGATCATGTAACACTGAAGACTAGAGTAATGATGCTGATAATTCAGCTGTGCCATCACTGAAATAAATTACATTTTAAAATATATTAAAATAGAAAACAGTTATTTTAAATTGTAATATTTCACAATATTACTGTTTTTACTGTATTTTTGATTAAATAAATGCAACCGTAGGGAGCATAAAATACTTATTTTAAAAAACATTTAAAAACATTTTGAACTGTGTATATTGAACAGTGATATGTGATCTGTTCTGAAATGTCTTTTCAAGACTGAGCTGACCCGTACAGATTCCCGTGTAATGCCCCGTTCCAGAATGGTTCCAGTTTATGTTTGGAGTCCTGTGATTGGCCAGTGCTCCAAGACCTGTGGCAACGGTAAACAACACAAATGAATACACATGCTGAAATTAGGACAAAACTAATTTCTGATTGTGTGTGCATAATTGTGCATGCTTACTTATTTATGCAGGATCTCAGCAGGTTTGGTTCTCCTGTGTGGATCACCAATCACGTCTAGAAGTTCCAGAGTTCCTTTGTGATCGTACCAATAAACCAGAGTTGTACACCCAGCCCTGTAGCCCATCAATATGTCCTGCTGCGTAAGCATTATTTAAACTCATCTTTTAAACTCTACTTCTATACATTGACACATGATAAGCACAGTGTCTTTCTTTATCAGGTGGCTCTACATACAGGGACCCTGCAGTGTTTCTTGTGGAGGTGGTTTAGCGAAGAGAGTTCTGTACTGTTCCCAAAGGGTGGAGGGAGGAGTTGGAAACAGGGATTTGGTGGTGGGAGAATCTGCTTGTCAGTCTGTGCCCAGACCTTCAGAGATAGTCGAGTGTAATACTGAAATCTGTCCAGCCAGGTAAACCACCACAGACTGTGCACACCTCATTTCTACTGAACATTTGAAGAGACAGACAGTCTCTTAAGCAGATCTGCTTTAGTCTCATGAAGAATGGTGGCAGTTACTATAGCTAATCTCGCCTCCTATCGAGGACAGCAAACTGTTGACCTGCCATTTTTAAACATTAGACCTAAAATTGTAACATAATGTTAATCCAATTACTCACCGTTCCTGGAAGAATCTTTAACGCATGTTTTAATAAGCTGATAAATGGTGAAAATGGCCTGCCGTCTGTCCTGATTGGTTCACAAACAACAGGTTAATAATCAGTGCTAAATGCAAATAATAAAGTGCAACTAAGCATAATCTTGCAACCATAATCATGCATACATTAGTAGGATATCAAAGTAAATAGGTTCATCAACTTCTAAAAGGGAGAACAAAATACTTTCCACATATTTTGTTGTTGATGTCGAAGGTTGTGTCAAATCATACTGTACAGTATTTTTACAGAATTTCATCTGTCACATGGTAATATGGTAATACTATAATATGGTTTGTTCCATTTAATAGGCTGGTAAATCACACTTATTCTGTTTATGCATTTAGAAATTTTTTAATTTTTCTATTCAGACTGTCATGTTTTGGAATATTGTTGTGCCGCACAAACTAGATATTAAAATAATAAAATAAAATAATAGTAGATTAAAAATGTTCAAACTCTTTATAAGCAATGGATTTACATGACTTTTCAGTCTTGTTTATTTAGTTTTACTTATTTTAGCCAACTTTTTATTTCAGCTAGTTAACAAAGCAACATTTTTCATTTCATTTAGTTGATTTTATATTTTAGTTAATGTGTATTTTATTTCAAGTAATGAAAAAAGTTTTTTTTATGGTTTTAGTTTTAGTTAACAATAATAACCCTGGTTGGGTCACCACTTAATGCTCACTGCCTATTGTCTTGAAGCAAAACCAACTGATTTTTTTTTTTATTACTGTATATTAGGTTGTCTTAATTCATGAAATTACTCTGTAGGTGGCAGGTGGGACAGCAGGGCGACTGTTCAGTGTCTTGTGGGATGGGCGTAGCTGTGAGGAGTGTGCAGTGTGTTCAGTATGAGGGGGGTGTAGAGAGGATCGTGGTGGAGGAGGGGTGTGAGTCAGGAAACAAGCCTCCCGTCACTGCACCATGCTTCACTCAAGTCTGTTCTTTCCACTGGGATGTGCGTGAGTGGAGTGAGGTAATGTGCCAACACATCCATCATCCAAACTACATATGCTAACAATGTACAGCTGTTATCCCAAATTCCCATTTTATGGATATAGAGTTTGGATATTATAGAATAATCAAAATCAATGCTTCTCCATCCCTCTTTTTTTTCTGCTCTGTAATGTAGTGCTCTGTCTCATGTGGTTATGGGATCCAGTCTCGGACCGTGTCTTGTATGGGCCCATCGAGTCCTCTTCCTGTTAGTCCCTTTCTTTGCCTCCACTTGCCAAAACCCATCACCATCCAGGCCTGCTATAGCCCTGACTGTTCCTCAGGCCATACCTCCACACCAGAGCCCAATGGCACTCACATCCAATCAGAGCACCAGAGAGGAGAGGGGACATGGAGAACCCCAAAAGTGCTTATGAGATCCACACTAGGTCCAACTGTCAGAATCATGAAGATGAAGAAGAGTTTTTCAGCCATTGTACCTACAGAGGAATTGACGAAAAGCACCATGAGCACACCAACAGAACCACCGCAGACCAGTTAGGTGGCAAGTGTCTGCTAGCTGCCAGCCTTGATAACAATTTCAGTGTCTAAAGGGGCATACAATTCTATGTTATACGTTTTCTTGAAATTTCTGAAGTCTGGAGTATTTGTATTGGTTAAATTTCATTTGTCAGTGTAATAACACAAATAAGTACTGAGTAATATTGATTTACTACATGTAATTACTATACAGTTAAGGTTAGGGTTTAGGGTTAATTACATTTATATATACTCAGACCTATAACTGTATATATTCAGAAAAATCAGTACATATACCTGACTTACATTTATATATGCAAAATTATAATTTTATATTCAGGATTTATGAATATATACTAGGATTATTTATATTTATATATTTCCTGTTTGGCTCTTTAATTTTGTAGATTGTTATATGAATAGACGGAATAGGCAGAAAAAAGCTGTGAGGAATAAATCATCTATTCTGGTTTCAGGTTTCTGTGGGCAACTCCTCCTTCAAGACTCAGGAACTATCGACCTACGCAATGTCACTCAGACAAGGTGTATATTTGCTATTGGCCGACCTCTTGATGAGGTTATTCAAATCAAAATTGTATCCAGCACTCTTAACTGCCGGCAGAGTAAGTACTGAGCTTAAATTGTGTATAGACATGGGGATCTGATGCAGTAGTAGTATGGTGAATTGTGTGTATTTTTGTGTATATTTTCAGAGGAGAATATCGCCCTGTATGACAGACTCATCCTGATGCGTCTCTGCGAGAGGACGACTGGTAAAACGCTGAAATCACGATCAAATGTTCTTTTGGTGCGTCAGAGCCGCCTAACCCCTGGCAATGGAGTGGTACTATTTTATCAGGGTGTAAAGAACAATAAAAGCCACCATGGAGGTGAGTTATTACAAACCCAGCATAAAACTTGATACATAAATTGCATATTTGAGTAAATATAGGTGCTGGTCATATAATTAGAATATCATCAAAAAGTTGATTTATTTCACTAATTCCATTCAAAAAGTGAAACTTGTATATTATGTTCATTCATTACACCCAGACTGATATATTTCAAATGTTTATTTATTTTAATTTTGATGATTATAACTGACAACTAAGGAAAATCCCAAATTCAGTATCTCAGAAAATTTTAATATTGTGAAAAGGTTCAATATAGAAGACACCTGGTGCCACACTCTAATCAGCTAATTAACTCAAAACACCTGCAAAGGCCTTTAAATGGTCTCTCAGTCCAGTTCTGTAGGCTACACAATCATGGGGAAGACTGCTGACTTGACAGTTGTCCAAAAGACGACCATTGACACCTTGCACAAGGAGGGCAAGACACAAAAGGTCATTGCAAAAGAGGCTGGCTGTTCACAGAGCTCTGTGTCCAAGCACATTAATAGAGAGGCGAAGGGAAGGAAAAGATGTGGTAGAAAAAAGTGTACAAGCAATAGGGGTAACCGCACCCTGGAGAGGATTGTGAAGCAAAACCCATTCAAAAATGTGGGGGAGATTCACAAAGAGTGGACTGCAGCTGGAGTCAGTGCTTCAAGAACCACTACGCACAGACGTATGCAAGACATGGGTTTCAGCTGTCGCATACCTTGTGTCAAGCCACTCTTGAACAACATACAGCGTCAGAAGCGTCTCGCCTGGGCTAAAGACAAAAAGGACTGGACTGCTGCTGAGTGGTCCAAAGTTATGTTCTCTGATGAAAGTACATTTTTTGCATTTCCTTTGGAAATCAGGGTCCCAGAGTCTGGAGGAAGAGAGGAGAGGCACACAATCCATGTTGCTTGAGGTCCAGTGTAAAGTTTCCATAGTCAGTGATGTTTTGGGGTGCCATGTCATCTGCTGGTGTTGGTCCACTGTGTTTTCTGAGGTCCAAGGTCAACGCAGCCGTATACCAGGAAGTTTTAGAGCACTTCATGCTTCATTTTACAACAGGACTTGGCACCTGCACACAGTGCCAAAGCTACCAGTACCTGGTTTAAGGACCATGGTATCCCTGTTCTTAATTGAGTGCTGTACATGCTCATACTTTTCATGTTCATACTTTTCAGTTGGCCAAGATTTCTAAAAATCCATTCTTTGTATTGGTCTTAAGTAATATTCAAATTTTCTGAGATACTGAATTTGGGATTTTCCTTAGTTGTCAGTTATAATCATCAAAATTAAAAGAAATAAACATTTTAAATATATCAGTCTGTGTGTAATGAATGAATATAATATACAAGTTTCACTTTTTGAATGGAATTAAGTGAAATAAATCAACTTTTTGATGATATTCTAATTATATGACCAGCACCTGTATATATATTCATCAGATGTAATATAGATTTTATTAAAAGGGATAGTACATCCAAAAATTCTGTCATCATTTACTCACCCTAATGTCATACCAAAGTGCCTACCTGGTACTTGTACGGAGTTGCAAATAAATGCTGTTCTTGTGAACTTTCTATTCAACTGTAACAAAAAAATGATAAACGTGATACAAAAATAAACAGAACTAAAACATGATAATAACCGGGGACAAAAACTTGACATGAACAGAACTTGACTATGAGCATGAACAGAACTGGACAAAACTCACCAACAGCAGGTTACAAAGCTAGACAAGGCACAGTGGAAACATGAGGGATGACATAAGACACACCTGACAGCAATCAAACAATGAACCAATCAGAACAAATTGTCTGCACATGACAAGATGACATGAGGCACAAAGGAATCACATGACTTGACAGGAAACTATGAGAACTTCTATGAGAACTTGAAAATAAAAGACATGAAAACATGAACATAAACAAAACCTAGAACAGGCGTGATATATCCCACATGAAGTGGAAGTGGGCCTGGACCGTAGAGAAGAGGCAAGCCTGGACCATGGAGCAGTGGACGAGACCATGGGGGATCAGGTAGCCATGGTGGAGCCTGTGGAGATGGGAACCACCAGGGCAGAGCCAGTGGAGGAGATGACCACCAAGCCAAGGCTGAACATGGCACCAGAGCAGAGCAGAAGACCATTTGGAAGTCAGGAGGCCATGGTGGAGCAGAGACCTGAATGGCCTTCAAAACCATGACGGAGTGAGCAGGGATGAGCAGGGGAAAATCTACCAGGACTTGGAATCTCTGTACTTGGAAGCACTGAGACCACCGTACTTGACCTGCTCACCGCTTGCACTGACCTCAGAGGTGGATCCATCACATTGGAGATCAGTCTCGTCCACCCCAGTGCACCAAGCTGATACTTTTGATTGGTAGTGTATCTAGAATGTCCAAGCTGCTCTTTAACATGCAACAAAAGTTGTTCTACAGAATAAAGTCTTATAGGTTTGACAAGATGGTAACACTTTAGTTTAGGGTCCAATTCTCACTATTAACTAGTTGCTTATTGGCATGCATATTACTAGGATATTGGCTGTTTATAAGTACTTATAAAGCACATATTAATGCCTTATTCTGCATGACCATATTCTACATCCCTTAATCCTACCCAACACCTAAACTTTACTTTACTATTAACAAGCAGTAACTAGGAGTTTATTGAGGCAAAAGTCATAGTTAATAGTTAGTTAATAATGAGAATTTGGCCCTAAAGTGTGACCGACAAGACATATGGAGAGTAAATGATGACAGAATTTTCATTACTGGCTGAACTATAAAAAATCGTTGTAGATTTGGCCAAAATGAAATAATCTGAAAGAATGTGACACATCACATATCTTCCTCCAAAGTATGTGACGTTCAGCTGTTCTCTCCGTCCGGGCTCATTGAGAATCCGATCAAGAGTCCAGCCACCTCCCCCTCTAACACTCAGAGCTGTCGCGTGTTCATTGATGCTCCTCCATCTCTGAGGATTCAGATCAGAGCACTTTCTGTGCTCAACAATACTGACACAAACTCAACATACATACTGGTAAGTCACTGTGTATCCATCCTTTTATATAAACATTCACTATTGTTCAAAAGTTTGGGGTCAGTAATTTTTTTTAAAGATTTTTTTTTCTTTATCATCAAGGATGCATTAAATTAATCAAAAGTGACAGTAAAGACATTTATAATGTTATAATAAAAAATAATAATCATCTGGCTGACAAATAAAGAGATGTAATCATGCTATCTGTAATCTGTCTATAAGGGTTGGAATAAAGTGAAATTCAAGCAGTTTGTGTTCAAAAAACACATAATAATAAAACATTTGAGATGAAACAGTAAAGACAGCTAATGGTGCATTGAGTTTTGTGGGTCATTTACATAAGATAGATACTGAACCGGCATTTAGTAAAAATAAGTAGTCATGCAAGCACTAAGATCGTTAGACATTGTGGATGTGATGTCCTGTGGAAATTTGTGTGTTCTATGTTATTGTTTTCTTTTGCTTATCCAGATTCGTGATGTGGATGCCTTAAAGACGACCATATTCAGAGGGACACGGCTCTTCCTGTGGAGCTCCTCAGGAAGTAGGGCTGAAGTGGAATTCCACGGGGAGTATCAGCAAATCAAGGGAATGTTCAGGGCAGAGTATTCGTATATTAACCCTTCTGAAGAAGAACCAGTGTAGTTTGTAAGAGTGTTTCTAGTCCATATAGTGTCTTGGAGCACTTCAAAATCTTAATTTAGCCAGTTTAGCACACCAGAATCAGAACAGGAGGATTTATTAACTTTATATCAAAGATATATAATCTGAAGTATTGTCTTGTTTTGTCATATCATTTAAAAACAAACATAATACAATTTACTGTTTATATATGAGTGCTTCTGTATATTTATTGTAATGAACATGAGTTAATCTGCTGACAATATTGTGTGCCAAGTCTAACCTGCTAATCTAACAGCACAAAGAAATAAATAACAATCATAAAGTTTATTTTATGATATTTTAGTGAGTGATTTAGAATAGGTCAGTGTGGCTGTGAGAGTTTTGTTTTAGAATAACAGTCCTACTTACCGTTTATAAAATTACCGTGAACCTCCTTAAAGCCCAAAGTACACTTTTTACGCATACACTTAGCGTATGTATAGAGGCAAACACATAGTCCTTCAAAGTATAGTCCATTTCAGGGGTTCCTAAACTTTTTTGACAGACGAACCCCTTGGACCTGAAATATTTACTTGAAATACCCCCTGAGATTTTAAGTACAACATCTCAGTAACAGTTCTCTGATATTGATTAATGGTCACATGGCATACAAGTAAACATAAAATATTTGTATATAATCTCTATATAACCTTTTTTTAGTAATTGTTTTGATTGTAATGTGATGATGATGATGATGATGAAACTTAATGCGCACTGTCCACATATACTAGAGTATGCAAAAAAATATATAAAATGATAATAAAAATAAAAACTTAAGTATACTTTGGGCTTAACATGATATGGACTGGACATCAACAGCATTCTCATTCAATTTTTACAACTGAAACTGTAAAACCAGAATGAACGTGTTTTTGTCCCCGTTTGTGTTTGAAGCAGCCTCTTCGTCCATAGTCACTTCCCTGAATAGTAAAAGTTTGTAATTTCTGTGCCACTAGCATCATTAAAATACATTGCGAAACAATGACTGTTTTGAAACAGGTTTCCTGACTTCCAGCAGCCATTGAGTCAATGTTGCTGTGCTCAAACAGATCAAAGATTTAAGAGCACCACATAGTCACATTGTTTATACTTTTTCGATGGAATTAACCTAAGAATGGTTTTCTTAGTTACTTATAGTCTCTGCATAATGAAAAAAAATCTCACACATAACCATTAAAGATATGGAATACCTATATGAGCCAATAATACATGTCATTTTAATGACACCGAAAGTGAGAAAAGCCTCCAGTCTGAAAAGGTTTCAGGGCTTCCGTGAGAGTTTCTTTTGCCATTAAAGAAGTGTCGTCACTCACTGGGCCTTAGACACCTGCTCCAGAAGGGTCTTCATGTCCAGAAGTGCATCCTCTAGAAACATGGACAGTTTAGTGGCGTTGGTTTCTTCACAGCTATTGAAGGCCGTCACAGCAAAGTTGATATGGTCATCCATGGGGTTGTAGCAGACACCGTAACCATCAGGAACCATGGGTCCAAAACACATATGGCAGTCTGTCTTTGATCCAACCTGAAAAGAATACAACCACAGCTTACGTGAAAATGATATATTTCACAATAAGATAGATTTACAAAACAATCAAGCTCTTAAAAGGACAGTACACCCAAACAGCATAAGATATTTTGAATTATGTTCTTTTGTTTTGAAACAGCATTGGTTCCCATTTTTATTGTACTGACTAATAAAAACACTGATACAATTTTCAAAATATCTATTCCGCAGATGAAAGAAAGTCATACAGGTGAGTAAATGACAGAGGTGAACTGTCCCTTTAAGAGATGAGAACAATTAAGTAAATTTCAGATATAGTTCCATAACACCACAAATTTACCACAAATGAAAAGCAAGTACTAATTAGTGATGTTCTGACAAACTTTTTTTGTCAGTGGGTAGTTTTCTTGCTTTCTTTTGCTATCTCCAGTTCGATTTTTTTTTTTATGGCAGTAGTAGCTACACACTGGCTGCATCCGAAATTGCATAATCTCTGAGTACTTTGCTTTTTTAAAAAGTATGTTCTATATAGTATTAATGTGTGTAGCATGAATGTAATCCGGATGTACTACATTCGTCATGTTGTCATTGTTATGTGACCTACGGCTACTGCTGCTGGATTATATATGGTAATATAATTTGTGTAGTATTACATTATATCAGTATTTCATTTTTGAAATATCACAGTTATCATCATTACCAGTATATTGCAACACCCTTAGTGCCAGTACAGTTGTAAACACAGTTCCAAAACAATCCTTTCTTTGACTGGAGAGAAAAGATATTGCTGCATATCACATAAGTGTCCTCGGGGAAGCATTACTGCAACCCTGTCAGATTTATGTATCTGTTAAAGTGTAAACTATATCAAAGGGCAACAACAAGGCAGAATGATTTGCGAGGTATTACATGACAGTGAGACACTGTTACTTAGAGTATCCAGAGGGGTTTTAAATAGGACACAAGATCTTCCAGCTCTTTGAAACAAAAAAAGTTTGTCCATGTAGGTTATAACAAAACCATAACCACCATGACCACCCGTATTATCAATGCTTATTCAGTATTTAGCAAGAAAATAGTATAGATACACCAGAAGAAGATACTATAATTTCTTTTTATCTAGATTTGGGAAGTCTACCAAATATTGTGCTGGTCCTGGCTGAGGGTTAGCACTTATGTTAGTGCATTATAACCTTTCTAAATGATGCCAATGTTACAGGCAGCTAAAGATTATTTGTAGCAAGGTCCCTTATCTCACTTCACTTTTATCTTTTCCATGTTAATCCCATTTTGATGGGGGTAGGGGTCCTCCTCGGATAAAATCACTTGGCCGCTCTAGAATTGTACCTTTCGCCCCGCTATTTACAGCCCTGGAGACGTGTTTGGTTACACTGTAAACCCGAACAGTACTACTAACTTATAAAGATTGAGTTTGCTGCAATTAAAGTCTGTTACATTTTCTGAATGAGGAGTTTAGTTTTATTTTTGTGTAGCTCAACATTTTTGAGTAAACCCTTATACTTAAATTATTATTTTTAAGTTTACTGAGCGATATAAAGTGACGTCATCCAGTCATGTTGTTGCCGATGTTACCGTCGTAACCGACTTTATCAGAGGAGTCCATTCAACATTAAACTGAGTTGTAGCAGATTTCAAGTTCCCAGCATGCTTTGCGTCACACTCTGTCAGGGAGAATAAATATTGAAATTGAGTGTTATTTTGTGTGTTTTTTCACAAGATTAATACATGGGAAGCTGTGCTATTGTTTAACGTTCTGTTATTTTGGTATTTATGGCCCGGTTTCACAGACAGGGCTTAGCCTAAGCCAGGATTAAACCTTAGTTCAATTAGGATATTTAAGTAGCTTTTATAAACGTACACCGGAAAAAAACATTACTGGTGTCCATCTTGAGACAAAACAATGGCACTGACTTATTTTAAAACATGTCAGTGCGAGCTGCTTTCAGTTAAAACAGCTCAAACATGCATTTTAGTCTAGGACTAACTTAAGCCTTGTCTGTGAAGCCGGGGGTAAATGTGTTTCTGTGAAGAGTAGTGCCTGTTGTTAGGTCGAGAATGGGCTGCCAAACTTCAAGGCTATAAATACTGCATGTTGATTAACAGTTTATGCAAGTAAATAGTGATAGTCTCTTTGATAGTTACATTAGGGCATGCTGGTGCGAACTAACACTTAACTGTAAAGATTAGGTGTTAGTTTATTAAATATTTCAATTAAATTGTAATTACTGAATTTGTGTAGTATAAAATAATATTTTTTATGTTCTACTAAAATAATCTTTGAGTTCTTTACTTAAATGTTTTGAGTACTCTGAACTTATTGGGTTTTACAACCACTGCATCAAAAATAATTTAAAAATAATAAACATTACGTATGGTAAACAATAGTTTTAAGTACAGTGGACTTAAACATTAAATAAAACTAAAATTAAACAATTTCAGTTTGCCTTAATTGTTATTTATAATTATTCTTTACTTAAAAGATTTGAGTTGCTTTACTTAAATTGTTTGAGGTAATCAGTGTCTACAATAATTTGGAGTACTCTGAACTTATTGGGTTTTACAGGACTTGGTGTTAACTGTTTGTGAGGCACATTTAGGATTGTTTTGTGAACCTGACACAATGTAAAGCAGCCCAGCTATGCAAACTCACAAAACATAAGAAAGCATTGCTACTCATTTCACATGCAAAGAGGTTAACTAATAATAACAGAGGTCATTTACATATAGAAGTCTTAAAGGTGCAGTAGAAAGAATAAACAAAAAACAAGCCTGGTAAAATGTAAGGTGAGAGGATGGAATTGGTAATGTAAACTGAATTACAAAAAAAAAAAAAAATGGAGAAAGAAACCCTGACCATCATTGTAAGTGGACTTTGTGGATTTATGGTTCATTTATGATGGGGGTTTTTTTGTTGTTTTTTTTGTCATTTTTGAACTTGACACCTCATTTTCATTTTATTTAAAAAGGTGGACAATATGTTATTTAAAAAACAGAAGTAAGTCCAATATGAGATGGCATAAGAGTGAATAAATTCCTGTCTAATTCCCATAAATAGCAAATCTCTGTGTGCACAGATTGTTATTAAGCACCCAGAAGAGAAGTGACAATCATATTTAGCTGCAGTGTGTAAATGGCCTGGAGCAGCCACAAACCTGACTTGTGTAGAGATTAAAATGTGAAGACACAGCATATGATGTGTCCATGAAGATCTCAGGTAAAGACGTCAGATCCTCAATAGCCACCATCTTTAGACCCAGCATGTGCCTCTCTATACCCTGCCCATGGATGGCCTGATTACAAAGGAAACAAAAACTGAGATCAGGAGGAGGCAAAAAGAGAGGCAAAATTGTAACACAACATCAATAAAAAAATTAAATAAAATTTTAGATCATATTTATTGAGAATTCATGATAACATGACAAACAAATGTTTAAACATCATATGACACTCACCATGTGTGTGTGCTCTCTGTGGACTTTGATCGCCTTTTCGAGCAGCGCTGCTTTCTCACCATTCTGCAAATGTGAAAATGAAACAATATGGACATAAATAATAACATGGAAAATTATCTTAATCGAGAGTGACAAATAAGAATGATACTAAAATGTAAACTTGTACATTTTTTGATGGATCATCCATGGATTGTGTGAACTGGAGCGATTCTGTGGTGGTGGATCGAATGGCTTCCGTTCTTCCCAGTTTAAACATGCGTAAGGAGGCGCTCTCGTAGGTTGGACAGCACGTCTGATACATCCTAACACAGGAACAAGATCTATCATCAGTGGATTGGCGTGGTTATGGGTTCATAAAAAATTATTTTGAAGAGCACAAACACACAAAAAGACCCCACACTTTAATTTAATACATACACAAGTTTGCTAATAAAATATACTTTTTTTATCCACATGCAATTAAATATTATGTGAAAGTATGCAAATGCTGGGAGGAAACCAGTTTGCAATTACTTGGAAACTGCATGTCGTTTCTCCACTTCTAGAATTCATTGCATGTTTTAATGCAATTCTGCAATTCTCCACTTCCAGAATGCATTGCATGTTTTAAAGGCAAAGTATGTAATTTATATGCCGCTAGTGGCACTAAACTAAGTAAAGCTTGAGGTACTAACGAGGACCAACGAGTATGAAGCTGAAGAAAGTGCATCCATCCAAAGCAAAACTTTTTTTTGTTAACGTTTTGCTTTAAATGGATGCACTTTCTTCAGCTCATACTCGTTGGTCCTGTTGACTGCCTTTATAAAGCTTAGATGTTTGGATATTTATTAATATAACTCCGATTGTGTTCATCAGAAAGAAGAAAGTCATATACACCTAGCATGGCTTGAGAGTAAGTAAAGCTTGTGGTAATTTTCATTTTAAAGTGAACTAATCCTTTAATCACACAGCCCTAGCTTGCACTTAATTTATCCACAAGTGATCAAGGGATTAGGGCTTTCCATTTAAACCCATTGCAAGGGTTCCGCCAGTAGTGGGTATTTGTGCAATGTAAGCAATGACGTACATCTGAGTGAAGGAGACGGATGGAAGTTAGCAAGAAAAGGGTATAAAAAAGTGGACTTAAATGCAGCCCTACAAATGACTGACTTATATCGCTCTGCACAATAAACTAAGTCAGAAGAAAGGATTTTAACATAAAAAAATTACATACTTGACCTTTAAAGATGCTGACAAGAAGAAATGTAGCATAAATAGCATGCATGCAACCTAGAAAATGAAGTGAGAGAAGCCATTGGGATGTAAAAACAAAATACTATCTGAAGGACTACAAATCTTTAGGGATTTTTAGAGACGATTTGATCAGAGAGATGAGCTTCTAGTGCACTTTTCAGCACTAGGGTGTCAAACTTACCTGTAGTATGCCAACTGCAGAGCCATTTGGATGAATGCGTCTGGACTCATTTTATGAGACCTCGGGAATTTTCTTCCATAGTGTGAGAAGTTGAGCACTCGAACATCCAGTTCATGCACCATTCTATACATAAGAGGATCAAGCAAGTACAAAATTTAATATTAATTTACTACAGGTGAATATTGATTCAAACCCCACTATAACAGTTTGAAATGTTCTCACATGTTCATGTTCTGTTTGGCTTTCTCAATGTCCTTCTTGATTTCTGGCGTGATGTTAAATCGAAGTTTTAGTGGCATAGGTAGTGGAATCATGGGAGTTCGTACCATCTCATTTCTCCTCCTGTTAACATACATGTTGCATAACATATCTACAAACTTTCTGAACAACAAAGTTTCACAAAAAAGCAACAACACAACCTGATCAAACCTATTCGGTGCCTCAATACTATATTTGTTAGAGGCCAATATTAGAGATTTTTTGATTTATTGGTACTGGCCGATATTTGATGCTCATTTCCTTGTTTTTAGATTACCATTGACATCATATAATGCTCACTTAAAATTAATCTTTAATAACAATAATAATTTCATAACACTGTTAAATGTAATCTTCAGCAAATCTCAAAAGGAACATCAATTTTAATACTGTTATAATGTGATGCAGAACAGAGTACAATTTTAATATTGGTCATTTATCTGTAATCTATGAAAATAATTATCGGCTGATCACTGCGTATCTGTTATACAATTTACATACCATTCAAATGTTTGGGGTTATTGAGAAATTGTAAAATAAATTAAAGGGTTAGTTCACCCTAAAATGAAAATTCTGTCATTAATTACTCACCCTCATGTCGTTCCACACCCGTCAGACCTTCGTTCATCTTCAGAAAACAAATTAAGATATTTTTGATGAAATCAGATGGCTCAGTGAGGCCTGCATTGACAGCAAGATAATTAACACATTCAAATGCCTAGAAAGGTATTAAAGACATATTTAACTACAGTGGTAGTCACATGATATCTAGTGGACGATTTCAAAACACTGCTTCATGAAGCTTTCGAAGCTTTACGAATCTTTTGTTTCGAATCAGTGGTTCAGAGCGTGTATCAAACTGCCAAAGTCACGTGAACCATTGAAATTACAAAACACATATGAAATCACGTGACTTTGGCAGTTTACACGGTTTGAACCACTGATTCGAAACAAAAGATTCGTAAAGCTTCAAAGCAGTGTTTTGAAATTGCCCATCACTAGATATTATTGAATAAAGTCGCTATTTTTATTTATTTTTTTGTTGCACAAAAAGTATTCTCATTGCTTCATAACATTAAGGTTGAACCACTGTAGTTACATGAACTGTTTTAAATACGTCTTTAGTACCTTTCTGGGCATTTGCAAGTGTTAATTATCTTGCTGTCACTGGAGGCCTCACTGAGCCGTCGGATTTGATCAAAAATATCTTAATTTGTGTTCTGAAGATGAACGAAGGTGTGACATGGAACGACATGAGGTTGAGTAATTAATGACAGAATTTTTTTTTGGGGTGAACTAACCCTTTAATACTTTTATTTAGCATGGATGCATTAAATTGATCAAAATTGAAAGTACAGACATTATAATGTTACAAAAGATTTCAATTTGAAATAAATGCTGTTCTTTTGAACTTTCTAAGTATTCTGATAAAAATGTATCAGTTTCCACAAAAATATTAAGCAGCACAACTGTTTTCAACATTAATAATAAGAAATGTTTCTTGAGCATCAAATCATCACATCAGAATGATTTCTGAAGGATCATGTGACAATGTAGACTGGAGTAATGGTAATGATGCTGAAAATCCAGATTTTCCATCACATGAATAAATTACATGTTATAATATATAAAAACAATTTATATTTTAAATTGTAATAATATTTCACAATATTACAGTTTTAACATATTTTTGATCAAATAAATTGAGTCTTTGTGAGCAAAAGAGACCTATTTCATTAAAAAATCGAAACGACCCCAAACCTTTGAACGGTAGTATATATTTAAATATACTAAAAATCTAATGGAGAATTATATGATGTCATATCCTTACATATAGTCAACAACATGGTCAACCAGGAAAACAATGGGAGGTCCCTCAGCTGCAGCATGTTCATAGGTGAGTCCACACGATCCGTCCTCCCCAATTATGAACTGTGGGAAACAGAAAAGAGTGCAGGTAAAGAATAATGGATTCATATCTACTCTGTGAGCAAGGACTGGATTCAATGATCATGTATGCAGAGATATAAATGCATGATAGTAACCTGCAGCGTTTTGTCAAACCAGCGGTTTCCACTGTTCCAGCGACTGCCTCCGCCATGGAGCATTTGAGCAGCCACCTTGTTATGGTACATCTCATCTGACACGCGTGGCTTTGGAGCATCAAGACACACTGTGAAAATGCTCTTCTGGATTGCCCGCACTGACTCCTTATTTGTCTTGTCTGGAACAGTGTAAAGATGACAGGCATAAACAGGAAAAATAAACACCATGTCCACCAACCAACACAATGCCCCGTACTGAATAATTCATGTGATCTCTAGAGTGGAAAAATGAAGCAGGGTTCACAGGCTATTCAGAATGGCACAATCCTATTTGTAATTTATGTAAATTATGCAAATCTGAGAAAAAAAAAATACTTTAAAATTTCTTTTGAATAAATAGCGAATTAAGATTATCTATAGACATATTAATAAATAAGATAATTTGGTATTTTAAATCATTAAATTAAAAATAAAATAATTTTTTGATTACTAAATAAGTCTTTGTAGAAAAAGACCTAGCCTGTTCCTGTTAACATACAAAGGCTCTATCAAATGCACAGCATGGAACTTTCCACTCAACTCACCCTTGATAAGGTTGTTGTAGGCCTTGCCCCAGGTGTTACGGTGGTTGGAGGTCAGGATGCCAACCGGCTCTTTATTGGTCTGAAGGGAAGTGTTCCAGATCTTTTCCAGCTGAACACAGATCTGATCTACAGTCAGTGGTGAACCATCACTGTTGTACACATCCAGAACAAAGAACTGAGGAACACAGAAAGAAGGACAGTATGTGAGATAAAGAGAAAAATGGAAAGAAATATTTATCTTTATTCATTTACAAACAAAATTTACTTTAATGTCACTGGCAAATACAAAAGCTTCTAACTGTCACAGACACGTCAGGCTCCACCTTGCACCAATCCCAGCGCACTCAATCACCGGAGTACTGATCACCGCCACCTGCACCTCATTAACTCACTCATCAGCACCACTATAAAGAGCACTCAGACACAGCACTCCATGTCCGGTCTCGTTAAGCTATACTCACATGTATACTTACCTCAAGGACTCCTCTCTCGCTACCTACCTGTCTCCTGTGACTCCCGATCTCCCCGTGTGTTCCTCGTCTGTGTGTGAGTGCTCCATCGTCTCCAAAGATCTCCAGCTCCATCCCGTTTCCACGACTCTCTCATCTGCAAACACCAAAAGGACAGTAACTATCACCAGCCTTCACCTTTCACTCACCTGACTCATCCTGCTTGCATTATCTGCTCACTGGTTTCAATAAAGACTGTTTACCCGTTTACATCTGTGTTCGACCCCTCTGTATCATAACAGAAGACCGGACCCATACCGCGAAACCAGCATGAGCCAACAGGATCCATTCCAGGCGCTTGTGGATGCGCTACGCCGCACTCTCACCATCAATCCACCAACGCCATCCACAAGCGCCTCTCCCTCACCGGCACCTGCAGTCACTTCCGTCAACAGTTCCATCTTCTTCTCCACCTGTTTACGCCAGTCCCATGGCCACACCAGCGCCCTATGCCGGATCGGCGGAGGACTGCAGCGGATTCCTGCTGCAGTGTGAACTGGTCCTGGAGATGCAGCCGCACCTGTACCCTAACGATACAGCCAAAATAGCGTTCCTCATCTC
>RJVU01069537.1:2555726-2624268 GCA_003731715.1 Anabarilius grahami
ACACATTACACCGAGTGTTTTATAAACATGTTATCATGTGGGATCTCATCTCAGCACTTAGGAGGCACAAAAAACTCGTTGTTTTCCATCACTGGCAGCTTTAACTCTTTATTTAGTATTAAAAAGTCCTCGTAAAGCCATATGAAATAATAGTAGACATTAACTGTTTAGTATTAAGTCGACATAATACAAAAATTATCCATGTAAAAACAAATTAAATGATAGTCAGAAAAATCTATTTTTAATGGATCAGTTTATTGAACTTTTAGATAAATATAAAAGAAAATCTTTCATGTGTGTTTTTATGTTTTGTATCATATTTGATACATCAGGCTTTTATGGCTCAATAATATGTTATGTGAGAACATGGAGCTCATAGTCAAGGAAGAAATATTCACCTCAGTTACATTCAGAGGCCCAAACAGAGCACAAATAAGCACAGTTGGTAATGTGAATCAATGAGGTCTTTATAACAATTTAACAGACTACTTACATAAATTATCAGTACATATAAATATCAATTATCACTCTATATCTTTCAATAATATGTCTTAGGAAGATAATATTTAAATGCTTAGTTTTTAGTTTTTAATTGTGGTGGGCAAAACATATAGTGCAATTCAAAGCAATGATGTTTGAGAGCCTGTTGTATCATATTTGATAGACACATTATGACTTTTGCATGGATGGGTAATCAAATAAACCTAAGTTGCTTCAGGCCAACAAATGTTGATCTTGAAATATCAATAACAATATAAAGGTTATTCTTATGTTTACCTTCTAAAAATCTGTAGAGATTTTACAGCAAAAAGACCTGAAGGGGGACAATTTGTAGAGTAATATAAAAGGGCTTTTACTTGCAAAAAAAAAAAAGTATTGACTATCAATTAGATGGCAGAAGGCATGTTGAAGATTCTGTACAACAGGTTTTTCAGCAAAGTTTTGATCACTTTTCTTTTTCTTTTTTTTTAGTCCATGGAGGATAGTTGATGACTGTGGAGGTGCATTTACCATGGGGGCCATTGGAGGGGGGGTGTTCCAGTCTGTTAAAGGCTTTCGGAACGCACCTGTGGTATGCTTTACTGACACCAACAAAACAACTGAGCTCAGCAATCTCAATCACTTATACACAATACATTTACTACTAATAAACTCCCTCTGTTACTATAGGGTGTACGACACAGGCTAAGAGGGAGCGCAAATGCTGTGAGAGTAAGAGCACCACAAATTGGAGGTGATGTTGCAGAATCTTTTTTTTGTGTTATTGCTTCTTGGTCTGATATTGTGTGGTGTAAAACTATTGTGTATGACTAGTTTCAGCATTTTATATATCAGTGATTCACTATACATTGTGTCATGGGTTCTGTTTTTCTCTTGCAGGTAGTTTTGCTGTTTGGGGTGGACTCTTTTCAACCATAGACTGTGGTCTTGTGCGTTTACGGGGTAAGGAAGACCCTTGGAACTCCATCACCAGTGGAGCCATGACTGGAGCTATACTGGCTGCACGCAGTAAGTTTAGCATGGTGGTCATTATTCTATTACCAGTATTCTTCCATAATATTGGGCATTAAAGTTGCGGTCACATCTACCGTTGTTCAGCAAATTTTAGCGAGCAAAATCTAGTCAGTTCAGTTGGAATCCACACAATCGGGAATTTCACGTGAGGGTGAAATATTTTGCCACACAGATTTTGCATCGTGTTCAACTTGATTTTGCCACGTTGACCAACAGAAAGCGGCATGGTTTTCTGTTTGAGCATTGCTTCATACGGAGTGTGCGTAATTATTATGCAAGTTGATTTTCTGATCATATTTTTTTTCCAAGCACACTTTACCAAACCACATCAATTCTAATAACAAGTGTTAATTTTATATTTAATCATTAAGTGATATATAGTTGTTCATGAAGGCTGGAAGTGAAAAACACCTTATATTCAGGTGTGCATAATTATTAAGCAGGTTTTCTTTTACAGATAATATGAGCCAAAAAAGAGATTTAACTCAGACTGAAAAGTCAAAAATTATCAAATGCCCATGAAAAGGATGCAATACTAGAAATTGCAAAGTTAAAGCATGGCCATTGGACAGCGAAATGCTCATTGAGTCAGCAGGGTCAGACAAAAACAGGTGGAGAAGAAAAGACAAAAAAAAACGTTAACTGCAAAAGAATTAAGGTGAAGAATTAAGTGTGAAACCATCAGGAACCCTTTAGTCTCCAGCGCCACCATTTTCCAGAACTGCAACCTACTTGGAGTCTCCAGAAGTGCAAGGAGGATCTCAGAGACTTAGGTTAGGTAAAGAACCCTGGTGGGGGCCATTTTTTAGGATTCTTTGCCTAACCTAAGTCTCTGAGATCCTGACACTTTGCACTTTTGGAGACTCCAGGTAGGTTCCAGTTCTGGAAAATGGTGGCGCTGGAGACTAAAGGGTTCCTGATGCTTTCACATTTAATTCTTCACCTAAATTCTTAATTATTTTGCAGTTAATATGTGTCTTTTCTTTTCCACCTTTGTTTTTGCTACACTAATAATGGACAATGGACCTTTTTTTCTTAGAAAATTTAGCAGAAATTGTATTGTGACCGCACAATACAATAATAATGTGACCACTGGAATACACTACACGACTTTTAAAATCATTTGAAAACATCAGGCATCATTTATTTGTCAAATGGTTACATAGGAAAGCCTGGCAATCACACACTACCAGACTTTCAAATCATTTTGTAAACAACAAACTCACACAGAAACATGCTAGGTCATGCATGACAACTAAAAACAATATGTGTTTTAAAATTGGCTCAAAATATCAAATATGTTTGATATCCTCAGACTGACTAAAAAATCTGTGCCAATCAAGCACTGCACGATTTGGCATGGCTCTGACTTCAGGCAACTAGTGTTGACTCGTCCATACAGGAAATCGGACCAAAAATCTGGGCAAAAGTTGTGTAGTGTATTCCAGTCTTTGACATTTAAGGTATAACGACCCACTGGAAAAAAAATCTTCTGATGATCTGGACTGTTCTATAATAGCATACAATCTACATAAATCTTTAGTCTTGCAATTACCTCTGGATCATGAGTTTGCAAATAGAAAATGTGTTTGCAATGTTTGTATTTCAGGTGGTCCCCTAGCCATGGTGGGCTCTGCAATGATGGGGGGAATTCTGCTTGCACTAATCGAGGGATTTGGCATACTTCTTACTAGATACACAGCACAGCAGTTTCAGAATCGTGAGTTACATGTGTCTGAATACACTCTTAAAATTAAAGGCTCCTTATTGGCATTGATGGCTCCATGAAGAACCTTTAACATCCATGAAACATTTACATTGTACAAAAGGTTCTTTACAGTGGAAAAGGGATCTTCAGATTATTGAAATATTCTTCTTACTCTTTTAAGAACTGTTAAAGTGCCCCTATTATCCATTTTCGAATATTACCTTTCATGCAGAATAGGCTGGCAAAAAAGAAGAGAGACTAAATCTTCAAATTAACTGTTTTCAGACTATTTGAGAAATGAGGTAATGTGCAATGTACACTATATTGCCAAAAGTATTGGGACACCCCTCCAAATCATTGAATTCAGGTGTTCCAATCACTTCCATGGCCACATGTGTATAAATTCCAGCACCTAGGAATGCAGACTGCTTCTACAAACATTTGTGAAAGAATGGGTCGCTCTCAGGAGCTCAGTGAATTCAAGCTTGGTACCATGATAGGTTGCCACCTGTAAGTCCATTCGTGAAATTTCCTCACTACTAAATATTCCACGGTCAACTGTTAGTTGTATCATAACAAAGTGGAAGCAATTGGGAACAACAGCAACTCAGCCACAAAGTGGTAGGCCACGTAAAATTACAGAGCGGGGTCAGCACATGCTGAGGCGCACAGTGTGCAGAAGTCGCCAACTTTCTGCAGAGTCAATAGCTACAGACCTCCAAACTTCGTGTGGCCTTCAGATTAGCTCAAGAACAGTGCGTAGAGAGCTTTATGGAATGGGTTTCCATGGCCGAGCAGCTGCATCCAAGCCTTACATCACCAAGTGCAATGCAAAGCGTCGGAGGCAGTGGTGTAAAGCACGCCACCACTGGACTCTAGAGCACTGGAGACGTGTTCTCTGGAGTGACGAATCACGCTTCTCTGTCTGGCAATTAGATGGTCGAGTCTGGGTTTGGCGGTTGCCAGGAGAACGGTACATGCCTGACTGCATTGTGCCGAGTGTAAAGTTTGGTCGAGGGGGATTATAGTGTGGGGTTGTTTTTCAGGGGATGGGCTTGGCCCCTTAGTTTCAGTGAAAGGAACTCTTAATGCTTCCGCATACCAAGACATTTTGGACAATTTCATGCTCCCAACTTTGTGGGAACAGTTTGGGGATGGCCCCTTCCTGTTCCAACATGACTGCGCACCAGTGCACAAAGCAAGGTCCATAAAGACATGGATGAGCGAGTTTGGTGTGGAGGAACTTGACTGGCCTGCACAGAGTCCTGACCTCAACCCGATAGAACACCTTTGGGATGAATTAGAGCGGAGACTGCGAGCCAGGCCTTCTCCAACATCACTGCTTGACCTCACAAATGTGCTTCTAGAAGATTCCCATAAACACACTCCTAAACCTTGTGGAAAGCCTTCCCAGAAGAGTTGAAGCTGTAATAGCTGCAAAGGGTGGGCAAACTCCAAATTAAACCCTACAGATTAAGAATGGGATGTCATTAAAGTTCATGTGCACGTAAAGGCAAGCATCCCCAAAACTTTTGGCAATATAGTGTATATTATGAGAAAATAAAGTTTTTGGATGCATGTAAACCTATTGTATAGGAGACCTTCAAAACAAAATTAGGAACCTTTAAAATAGCATAATAGGGGCACTTTAAAAGAAACGTTCTTTGGGCAACCCAAAATGGTTCTTCTATTGCATTGCTTTAAAATTCATTAGGTTTTAAACAACAAATATATTTTTATTTATGCACTATTCCTTTAATACTGAGCCTTGCACTGGAAGAAAAAATAGATATTGTGGCCTTTAATTATGAATTCGTTCCGACAAATTTGTTGCCATGTTTTATTAATTTGTGTAAAACATGGCAAGATTGAACAAATTCATGGCAATTTAACAATTTAACTAAATTAAAACAGGGAACAAATTGGTACAACATGGCCACAATTTATCTAAAATGACAGAACAATTTATAAATTTGTGGGAATGAATTCATGGCCACATTTTTTTTTAACTGCATGTCAGGTGTGGTGCTACATACTTTTAAACACTGTGATTTAACATTTGTATTAGATTATGAGAATTTTATTACCTTTAGTTTTATTTTGCACATAGTTTTGTTGAAGCTGCTTCAGAGGTGTTCACTATCTGCTTCTTCTCTTCCTCTCTAGCAAGTCCTTTTGTGGAGGATCCGAGTCAGCTTCCCCCGAAAGAAGGCCAAGAGACACGTGGTTATGGACAGTATCAGTAAAACCACTGTGTTACAGTGGAGACTGTAATATTATAGACTGTGAAAAAAAGAGGATTGTTAGAAGTTTAGGACCCTCTTCATAGTTTACAGTACCCTCCAGTGACAGGGGATACTCCTGAACCTTTTATCCTCTATGGAGTGGTGCAGGGATGACAAATCCCACAGTAAAAATCGCATTCTTGGGTGTAAAATCCGCATTTTTGGAGGGGCTCCTCAGGTAAAAGTCGCATTCCGGGGGCTAAATATAACGTTATTTAGGGTCGCTTCAACCCACGGACATGAAAAACAACCCGCAGCAAACAGTGTAAAAGTAGCCCAATTCCGGACTTGGCAACACTTATAATCGTACTCTTGCAAACTATTACAACTCTAGCTTTCAGGAAAAATTATTTAAACAAAGACTAAAAGAGTTGTCAGAACCTTAGTGATGGTGATGTTGAAGTCATGTGACTGTGGTGTACAGAACTTCGATTATAGCCTAAAGTTGTATTCACTTGTGAAAATAATCACGATGAACAAACATGTAAGAATCATAAGCTTTTGTTAGTCACAGACCTTATTTTCTACAACAATACAAAAGCCGAAGGAAAAATATTTTTGAGGATAATGCCAACTTCCGGGTTGGCCTACAAAAATATGTCAACCCTGCACCACTCTATTAGATGGCCACTCAGGGGAAAGCAGTAAGTAATTTGTATTATGTATTAATTGTAATATACACTTGTATTTTCTCCAGTTGCAAAGGGAAAATTGTCACCCAAAGATTTGTCAAGTTTATACAGGCTTGTTTGAACACTTCTTACTAAGACTGTATAATACTGTATAAATGTGTGCTAGAAAAAGACTCTCCATTACAGCACTTTTCATTTAGCCGGACTAACTAGATCAGTTGGAGATATTCCGGGTATGTAATTAATTGCAATGTTGCAAGAAGACTTGAATAATGATTCCTATGAAAGTTAATTTTGAAATCATTCTATTTTGATTTTAATATCACTGATGCAGTGTTATGCAAACAAGGCTATGCAAAGTTGCAGTACATTTTTATATTACATTTATCCTAATCTAATACATGATCTGGACTCTTGATACACCAGCAGTCTCTTTTAGATTTTGCTTTAGATCTTTTGAAGTTATTTAAAATTGAGAACTTTCAGAGATTTTGAATCTTTTCCATTCCAATTACATAGCATCTCCTGCATTCTTTACTGATAAACTGAAATGAATTAATCTACAATACATAATGTGCAGTCAAAAGAGACACTGTTGTTGAAGTTGATATTCAACTTTAATGTTCCTCTACCAAATTAAATTTACGTCATTCAATCTCTCCAGTTTGGTACCAGTAATTTTCCTGCTTTCTATAACAATCTTTGTGTAATGTCTTGTAGTTTTTTTTTTGTTTGTTTGTTTGTTTGTTTTGATGGATTATTTATTTTTTGAAGCACAATAGAGACCAGAATAAGAGAATATGTATGTATAAGTAACCTGTCTCAATAAAGTATTTTATGGTTGATGCATAGGCCTGTATTGTTTAGAGATGTTATTTTTATTAGGTGTTAGTAATGGTGATGGAAACCTGTTGTATTTCTACTATTTTGCCAATTATACTTTTTCTGCCCTAAAAGTGTCTGGACGTCAGAGACCATAATTCGTGGAATGGCTCCAAATCTCCGCACCCCCACACAGATTTGTCAGTCACTAGGTGGCGCTATAATAATTTGCAGTTTAGTTCACAACTCTGGACTTTTAAGGGCTAGAATCAATTCCATTTTCCTCTGAATCCTTGAGTCAAGCCCTACAAGAATTGATACATCTGACTTTGATTTTGTTCACTGTTTTTCCACCATTTGGAATTTTCTGAAAAACCATACTTTTCTTACTCCTGGTTCAAAACTCCAGGCACTTGGTTTGATTCCCACGAAACTTGGCAGACATCATTCCAAGGTCCTCATGACAAAAAGTTGTTAAAAAAATTTAAGCACTGCAAAGATATAAGCCAATTAACCCTCGGTGTTGCCTCCAGGCAACATGGTCTATTTTAACTTGTTTTTAATAAAATAAGCCACCAATTGATTGATCAAACGTATCTCAGGACAGAATAACTCAAATACTAATCAATAAAAGTGCAAAAAAGACCAAAACATGACCAACAGGGGTCCATTTTGTGTCCTGTTTCAGCATATGTCACATGGCTCCATATTTTCTCCCATGAAAAGTGCTTTTTTCACTTGTTTGTATCCAAAATATGTGTCACATTCACTGGCAAGTTAAGAAGTATTTTCAAGAACTTTACATTATATATAATCAAATGTTTTAGAAAAAATAACAAAAAACTGTTTCCTCAAGGCAACATTGTACCATAATGGAATCGCATAAGGCCATACAGGCATAATAGGTTTGAATACAAATGTATTATATTTGTAAGGAAAAGAGTGAGAATTATCTAAATATATTTTCATTTTCACATGATTTTGCAATGCACTTATAAGAATAATAATTCACATACTATATCTGCATATATTATGATCTGCACATTTTCTATAGCACTTCAAAAAGGTATAAAACACAGGTAGCACTGGCAGTTGAATAGGGTGAGGATGAGTATGTGTCCCATTTGTGCTCTGAATTTCACCCATCCAAGGTGCACACACTCGGAGCAGTGGGCAGCCTGCAGCACCCAGGGAGTGATTGGGGGTTAGGTGTCTTGTTCAAGAGCACCTCAGTTGTGGGTAATGACAGTGGAAGAGAGTGCTGTTCATTCACCCCCTCACATAAATTTCCTGCCTGTACTGTTAGTTAGTTAGTTTTATTTGAACGTAAATAAAAATATGTATATACAGACATGCATACATATATAAAATTAAATTAAAATAGCAGCTGAATTTAAATCATATACTTCTCAGCACAATCTTCCAAAATTATTATAGAAATTCCCATGTTCAAAAAGGAGTAGGAAGAAGTTCATAACAAACTTTTCAGGTCCTACCCCATTTCTCTATTTTTATCCTTTAGTTAAATACAAAACAATTTAATGCTTCTCTTATACATACATCTTTACATACACCATATATCTACCTGCCTTATATTCACATAAACCCATGCATTCACATAGATACAGATAAATACATACATGCATACACACACATTCCCTTTTTTTTTTCCTTCTTCATTTCCATCTATCTATAGCAAATCAATTAATAACACCTCCATACACATATAAACCAATGAACCTGTATACACTACTATCACCTCGAGTCCTTTTCATATTCATTTAATATATTCAGTTTAAATAATCTTTTAAAGTTACTCATTGTTGTACATGATTTTATCTCTTCACTGCAGCTGTTCCATACAGTAACTCCTTTGGTTGTGGTGCAGTGATATTTAGAATTTGTTCTTATAAATTTCTTTTTAAATACAAATGTTCCTCTTAAGTGATGTTTGCTCTCTCTCATTTGAAACAACCCTTGAATACCATTCGATAGCTGTTGATTATTTATTTTATACATAATTTGTGCAGTTTTAAAGTCAACAATATCTCTGAATTTTAGTGCTTTTAATTTAATAAACAGTGGAGTAGTTGGTGCTCTATAGGTGGTTTTATTTACAATTCTTAAGGCTCTCTTTTGAAGGATAAATATTGGTTCAGTATTAGTTTTGTAAGTGTTTCCCCATACCTCCAAACAGTAAGTGATGTATGGAAGTATGAAGGAACAATACAACATGTACAATGTTTGTTGATTTAATAGGTAATTGATTTTATACAATATAGCAATTGATTTGGATATTTTAGCCTTGATATAATGTATATGTGGCTTCCAACATAATTTTTCATCGATTATTACTCCCAAAAATGTAAGTTATTTTACTCTTTCTATTTCAATATCATTTATCATAAGCTTTTTGTTTAAAATTGTGGCACGATTACCAAAAATGATAAATTTAGTTTTACTTAAATTCAGTGTTAGTTTATTTGCATCAAACCAGCTCTTCATCTTTTGTAATTCATTTTCCACTGTATCCAAGAGTTGTTCCATATTTTCTCCAGAACAGATTAAATTAGTATCATCAGCAAACAAAATGGTTTTCAGTGTTTTTGACACCTCCCATACATTATTAATATACAAGTTAAACAACAATGGTCCCAACACTGACCCCTGGGGGACCCCACAAGTAATTTTCACAAGTAATGGTTTTGCAGTTCAACATATTGTTGTCGATTATGTAAGTAGCTATTTAACCAAGAAAGTGCAGTCCCCCTAATTCCATATTTGTGTAATTTCATAATCAAAAAATTGTGGTCTACTGTATCAAATGCTTTCTTAAGATCCAAGAATATCCCTACTGCATATTTTTTTTGTTCTATTGCTGTTGTTATTTCTTCCACAAATTGAATAAGTGCATGTGAGGTTGTCCTATTAGTCCTGAAACCATATTGCTGATCACACAGTATATTATGTTTAGTAATGAAATTATCGAGCCTTTTAGAGAATATTTTTTCTAGTATTTTTGAAAATTGGGAGAGCAGTGAAACAGTTCTGTAGTTTGAAAGTGTATGTTTTTCACCAGCCTTATATATTGGTATCACTTTTGCCATTTTCATTTTTTCTGGAAAAACTCCAGTTTTCAAAGATTGTTATATTTAATTTTATATATGTATGCATGTCTGTATATACATATTTTTATTTACGTTCAAATAAAACTAACTAACTAACTAACAGTACATGCGTTAAAGGTTTAACAACACAACCAATAATACTTTTTATCATAAACATGTCAATACCATTCCAGTCAGTTGACTTTTTACTCTTAAATGTTTTAACAATCTCTATAATTTCTTTTTCATCAGTTTCCTTAACAAACATAGATTCATTAATATTTACATTCTTGCTTAACACATCATTTATACTGCCAGTCTTTGCAAACCCCTCAGCCAAACCTGGACCAACTCCAACAAAAAAATCATTAAATTCATTTGCAGCTAAGGTCATATCCTTAACTTCTGTATTATCTTTTGTCAGAAAATAATTAATATCTTCCGTTTTACCTTTTTTATTCTTGATAATTTCATTCAGCACTTTCCAGGTATTTCTTAAATTGCTTCTGTTGTCCTCCAGTAGTTTACTATAATACTTATTTTTATTGCTTCTCATGATTCTGGTTAGTTTGTTTTTATATATCTTATATTTATTTTCTGCTTCTTTTGTCCTCTTCTTTAAAAATTCATTATATAATAAATTTTTCTTCTTACATGCATTTAATATTCCATTAGTTATCCACGGTTTTTCATCAGATTTCAGTTTTACTACTTTCTTTACTACAGGACAGTTTTTTTCATAAAGTGATATTACAACAGTCAAAAATGAATCATAGGCTTCATTCACGTTATCTACATACACTTTTCCCCAGTCTTGTTTCATTAAATCCTCTTTGAATATATTGATGTTTTCTTGGGTTCTATGTCGGGTCATTGTGTATATTTTGTTGTCTTTCCTGGTCCTAGTGTAGCTATGTATGTTTGCAAAAACTGGCAGATGGTCACTGACATCGTTTATTATTAGACCACTTTCAACTTTATAGTCAATGACGTTGGTAAATATGTTATCAATTAATGTGGCACTATTTATTGTAATTCTGGTTGGTCGAGTGATTGACTTGAACCCACAACTTTCAGGTTACAAGTCCAACTTGCTAACCATTAGGCCCTTTAAATGGTCTTGCATCACCCATTTTGACTAATAGAGTGCTGCAGTGATGATTATTTTTGTAGGCAAACCCAGAAGTAAGCATCACCGAGGTTCCCTCTACAAAATCCCAATTGGATTTTTCTATTGGCTTTTGAATGTTTGCAGAAATAAGGTCTGTGACCAACAAAAGTTTATGATTCTTACATGTTTTTCATCATGATAATCTTCACAAATTAACAGAAATTTTTAAGCCTGAATAAGCTTAAATAAATAAGCCAGAAGGAAAAAGCTAAGAGTAGATGAGTTTACCTGTTCGGCTGATGACGTTTAATGTCACTGACAACCTCTGCAGTCCCATTTAGCCTCTTGTTAGCAACAAGTAAGCTTTAAAAATCACAAGGCGGTATATAGTATATAGAGCTTGGGTTAACCACAAACCTTATTTCAGGCATTTAACAAAACAAACAAACAAAACCTCAGGACAATGGAAGCGGAAGTGCTAAAATGCTAACTCGTTTCTGGATTTTGGCCCAAAAATATGTAATCCCTGCAGTACTCTATTGACATATATTTGCTCAACACAATGTACAAAGTTAACAGGACATTCTGCACAGGGTGCACTCTAATTTGCATACAAATCTGCAACAAGGGTGCATTACAACTAAACAACTGTTTGATCAAGGAAAATTAAATTTCATGTGTATCTTCTTCAGGACAAGTGCTAACAAAACCATGAAAAATCAATCCTACAAATGAAAAAAGGCCACCATCAGCCAAACATCAGCAGCTAATAAAATCTGAATGACCTATCATGATGAAAATGGAAATATTCGTAAACCATGTGAAAACGAGTGGTGCTATAATTAGGAACTTTACTTTACTTTTTTGCTAACAGCTTCAACTGTACATGATAGTATTAAAATTATTGTTTCTTCTGAAACTTTGCTTTAAGGGTTAAAGGGATAGTTCACCCAAAAATGAAAATTTTGTCATCATTTACTCACCCTCATGTTGTTCCAGAAATATGTATCGTAAGGAACTTTTTATTTATTTTTGTACAGTTGGTACACTTTTTGCTTTTTCCGTTACCACACCAAAACTAGGGACTGAAAAGAAGTGATTTTTCATATGACATTTCCTTTACAGTTGAGACACCCATCCGGAATGCTGTAAAGCTGCCTAACCAGTTCACTGCAAATGTAAAATACCTTTAAAAATGAGAATTCAACAGTTTTGATTTCCATTTAGTATTTTATTTGATTATTTGTTTAGTTAAAAGTAGAGTACTTGTAAAAGTATTTGTAAAACATTGAACAGTAATGGCAAACAGCGATACAATATTTAATTTCAGTTCATCATTTTAATATTAACAGTTGAAAAGTTGAGTAACAGTAAAAAACATTGAACAATTGCAAACAGCAATAATAAAACAGATGAAATCTATTAACTTGTGATTTTACATCATGCAACTAAAATGCATGTGCCAATAGGATTCTATAGTGCGGGTACATTTGATACATTGTGTCTCAACTGTACCCCGCTGACCACCTTGAACATTTCTCTAGATTTTACGATGACCTTGCATGACACAAAGTCATGCAATATGTCAGTGTTTAGAGCACAGATTAAGGTTAACGAAAATGTAAGTTAACTTTAACAGTCATGTAAGGATGAGAAGCTATTCAATGTGGAAGGGACGTGGTGAAGTGAAAAAATTACCTTAGAAAAAAAACTTTCGCCGATATCTTCGGACTGGAGAAGCGCAAGTCAAGTCAAGTCACCTTTATTTATATAGCGCTTTTTACAATGTAGAAAGCAGCTTTACATTGATAACTGGTACATAATTTTGCTGCACAGCAGCTCTTAAAGAATAGTGTCAATGCAGGCAGATCAAAGCACTGTTGATTATCAAATGTCAAGTCAAATGTCAAGTGTCCCCAACTAAGCAAGCCAAGTGCATGTACTTCAAATTTCCCACGATCAAAGAGGGCGCTAATAGGCATGTGCGAAGCAAATATCACAGATCAGACTTGTTGCGTACGCAAGTTATTTAAGGTGTTTCAACTGTACCCCTGTACCAACTGTACCCCTGTACCAACTGTACCCCTGTACCAACTGTACCTGGTCTACCCTACTCACTCGTTTGATCATAATTGTTTAACATGAGTCCACCTGCACCCCATATCTTATGAGCAAATATTTTTAATTATTTATTTTATTTGTAGTTGTTTTTTTCAGCATTTTTATTTATTTGTTTGTTTGTTTTTGTATTTGACAGCTTTTTTGCACTGCTAGAATTTTCAGTCCCGTGGGTTTGCAATGCATGCTGGTAAATGTAGTCACCGAAAGCGTCAAAAATGGTGGATGTTCAGCCTCCGCCTTTCAGAACTCTGGACGATTTTCTGCTGGGTTCGGCCCGATTCTCAGTGCCAGATGTTCGTAACTTGGATCGGTGGAATAACCGAATCATTAACAACCTGCTGTATTACCAGTCAAACTATTTTGCCTTCGCCGTGGCATTTTTGGTTGTAGTCGGGTAAGGAAACACCAGTGACGTGTACGTTCATTCAGACCTATTCACTGTTCTTTTAAAATCCTTTTCCAGGTAACCACATTTGTGTTATGTTCTGTATTGAATGCGTTTTTTTAAATGCTCACAATGAATTAATGTAGTGTGAACTAAATAAAAACAGGGTTAGGCCATTGTTGCGTTACAAACATTCACTTCTCTGTTTGGAGTGAAAACGATAATGTGTTTCAATGGCTTTGTTTATTAAGACGTTGTTTTGTTGGCATCACCTAGACAGTTACAAAGCAGTGTGTTACAAATCAGAAGTTTTTTCTTTCTTTTTCAAACAGTTCTCATATAGCCTACTCTTCCCAGGTTAAGATACAATTATCCTTTTACTTTCAGTGGCCCATTGTTTCATCACTTTCTTCACTTCACTAACATTTCCCTTTTAGTTTAACTTAATGTACTAATACTGACATAAAAAATAATAAAAAAAACTATATAGACATAGGTCTATTAAATTTTTGTTTTCAAAATTACTAAATGTCTAACTAAAATAATTTTTTTTTAGAACGAATATTGCTTTGTGGAAGAATAACCGTTTTATAAAAGCAATAATCCCCATGAACCCATAATTTACAGTGAATTTAGAAAGGCTAAGGGGGTTTTAGGCACTCTGATCCTTCGAACTTCACTGTAAACCACTGTTTCACAAGGCTGTTGCTTTAAAGGAGACCTATTATGCAAAACTCATAATAAAAAACTCATACAAAATATTAGCAATAAAAGCTGTAATAGTATCTTAATTATACTACAATAACAATTTCTTTTGTGTTTGTGTGTGTAATTGTGTCATAGGTATTTCCAACCACTCCAGCTGATCCTTGGGGCAACAGTTGTTATCCTTCTGTTTATGGGGTTCGTCTGGGCAGCTGAAAACAAGGCGGTAATCCGACGATTCCGGAGGAATCACCCATCTCTCTCCGTATCTGCAATTCTGGGCTCCAGCTACCTTCTTCTGTCCGTTTTAGGAGGGGTAGCTGTTTTCCTCTTTGGCATTGCCTTCCCCATATTAAGTTAGTATTCTTTGTTGCCTACGTCTTTTTTTCCTAACACTAAAAAGTACTAGTATCTCATTAGATAATTGAAATATTTTCAGTTATTTTTGTTCTGTTAATACTTTGTATGTACCCATAGCTTGAGCAATGGCATTGAAAGGCTTACATGTATTATTTTGCTGTGTCACACTTTGACAGTCCTCTCTGATACTTTCTCCTCACAGTGATCCTAATCCATGCTTCAGTAAGACTCAGAAGCCTTAAGAATAAACTAGAGAATAAGTTGGAAAGTATAGGATTGAAGAGGACTCCCATGGGCCTGATACTGGAAGCTCTGGGACAGGAACAAGAGGCTGGATCATAGCTGTGCTGACTATTACCTAACCTTGCTATCGCTCACCCCTTCTTTCCTACGAGCTTCTTACATGTCCTTAAAATGTATATGAAAACAGATATTGGCAAAACATGTATGGCATATTGTTAAAGTCTCTCAGATATGCAAGAAGGGTCCAATGGACAGGATTAGATTTTATGATGCAGTTTATGAAAAATAGCAAAAAGTAAGATTACAGGATCAAGTGTTAATAACTACATTAGGTGTCCAAATAAAAAACAGCTATATAATGCCTTGTAAATAGGTTGTAGGTTGAGTTATTAAATTCACATTTACTATTTGAGTAACAGTCTGTTATTGCTTAATTCTATGGATTTAATTGTGCCTACACATGTATTCTGTCCCTAAATATGTTTGATTATGTGAATTGTGATGAAGGATATTTAAAGAGATTGTCTTTTATGCCAGTGCACTACATGACCAAATATAATTTTTACAGTTTGTTTTGAGTTATATTGTATTTTGTTTTAAACAAAATAGTGCCATATGTGGCCTGCCATGAGTTGTGTTTGCAGTCTTACAAAGTGCCGAGGGTAAATGCTTCCCTGTTATAGCAACCCAAATTTGTGACCAAGAATATTCATTCTTTATGTTTCCAATCATGTGAATTTTGCATCGCAAACTGTTATTGTTGGTGAAAATGTCTGAGAAATGTAACACTACAGATATTTAATCTTTCTTTTAGTTATTTAATATATGTAAGAACAAAAAAAATGAAGTCATTTGTATTTTCTGCATATTTAATGTTTACAACATCAGTTGCCTTGTATTTTCAGGAAATGCTCATCCATCGCAGTGCATAAATAAACTTTCATATATCTGCAGCTTTTGTCTTTTCGTTTGACACCGCTTAGGGGCGCTGTGGCCGTTAAAATTAATGTATAGATATGCGAATCGTAAGGTAGCCACTGATTTGAAACAAAAGATTAATAAAGCAGTGTTTTGAAATCGCCCATCACTAGATATTGTTGAATAAAGTCGTTATTTTGTTTTTGCGCACAAAAAGTATTCTCGTCGCTTCATAACATTAAGGGCTGAACCACTGTAGTCACATGAACAGTTTTAAATACGTCTTTAGTAGCTTTCTGGGCATTGAAAGTGTTAATTGTCTTGCTGGCATAGCAGGCCTCACTGAGCCATCGGATTTCATCAAAAATATCTTAATTTGTTTTCTGAAGATGAACGAAGGTCTTACGGGTGTGAAACAACATGAGGGTGAGTACTTAATGACAGGATTTTCATTTTTGGGTGAACTTACCCTTGAAGTCCCATCTCTTTGACAGCTGTGTGGCAATGTTGGCCATAAAATAGCCATATCAGTCAATCTGTCAAACACAAGGTGTAGTGTTTTTGTGATTGTGTTTCATTGGAAACAGGCTAAACTGAATGGAGATCAGTTGCATTCCTCAAATTTAATACAGATTCAGGAATATGAATGATTACCTGATTAAGTGGGATTAATGAGGGAGCAGGAGATAAGGCACAGGATAGCATCAAGTCCCAGGTAAGGTGATAATCCTATCAACTACAACTCAATGTATTATCAGTGTCACATTTATCAAGAACGTGCTTCTCATTTTTTTTAATTGTCCATTCTCATCCGCCTTCATACCTATTAAAGGGAAGAAGGCAAGGTGCTCTGCAAGCATTGAGGAAGAGATGCAATACATGCGCTTTGTTTGCAAAGTATGATATTCTTGCTCACGTTCTGAAACTCATCTGAACCTTGGAGAGGATGAGTGGTTCTTACACCAGCAGTATGTGATCAGGGAGTCAAGCTTACACTGCCCAATGCCATCTGGAGCGACTGGAGTAAAGAGTGCAACTGGACACGCCACAGCAGGTGACACACACTTGTCCGACATCACTGACATTCATGTGCTGTGATACTGTAACACTCAGATGCTGTGTGTCCGCTTCAGGTGTCCCTGAGATTCTGTGGCTGGATTGGTCTTCATTTGCATGGAGTTTGTTTTGTGTCTTTTTTATTCAAACACTGTGTTTGAGAGCAAATAAAATTGTATTGTTACAAAAAAACTGAAAAGATTGCAAACAAAAAGTCTTCTTAAAGCTGTTTAATTACAAAAATGAAGTAATAGCAAAACTTTGCAGTGCGAGTAAATTTCTGTGTTTCTTTGTGCAGTTTTCATCACGCACACACATGCAAATTTTCTCTCTGTTCTGCTGTCATTGTTTGCAACTCTAAAACCTTTGTTTGCGAGTTGAAAAGTTTTGAATTCAAGTGGAGCTGCTCTTCAGTGGGTGGTATCTAAGCACCAGAATGAAAGACTTGTTTCTATTGGTTGCTCTCTGTTGGCACAATAATTTGGCCATGCCCACTACGAGCTCCCACCAGTCTGACTCTGACAGAGAGCAGCGGGGTAGTGGCAGCCATCTGGCATCACAGAGTGTGTTAGATATAACACGGGGGCACTTAATGATGCCCTAACGAAATATACATTTTGATCATGATTAAAATTAAAAATTTTATGGAACTTAACTTTGCATAATACAGTTGCATGAGCCATTTCGGAGTGCTCAGTGTTTCTCAGCTATGTTCAAGGGAGTGCTAGATTTGACCATGGCTGATGAAAAACACTATAATGGCCTAACAAAATACAAAGTTTGATCATATTTCACTGTACTTTTATGAAATCTTTGACTCTATACAGGTGACAGTAAACAGCTGCTTTATTGCACTTTCTGCCCATTTTGCACAGGCTTTCTTGGCCAGGTCCCTTTGGCCCTAATAGGCTACATTTCTTCTATAAACATCCTTTATTCTTTATTATATCCTTTACCACAAATCGCATGAAAAACACAGAAACAAAATATTGTTGTAATTGTCTTTTTTATTAGCTTAATGTTTCATCTGTGTACAAACGTTTCTATCTGTTAGATATGTACAATGACAGAATGCGGTGCTACTGGATTTTCTTCATAGAAGGGTGGGAGTTATGGTACGTAATGACAGATCAGTAGCGAATCATCTGTCTGGGAGTCGCAGTCAATTGACCCGGAATAGAGGCAGAGCCGGACAGCGCTTATCGGATCTCATAATATAGTGAAAAAAAGAATAGAAAATGGCAGCCCTTTATAAAGAAATATCAAGTAAACATGGGAATCCATCAATATTTTCCCAAATGTGCACACGTTTGGGCTAAAAGCCCTGATGGACGTTGCCTATTGCGATCACAAATAAAATAGAGCAGACTCAATTGAATATGTCTCATTATTTTATTTGAAATAGCAGTTAGTTACTGCGGTCAAGCCAGCCACAGTTTGAAAATACACAGTCAAGCCAGCCACATGTTTACCTATTATATGATCATGACAATTTCAGGAACAGCAGAGAAAGAGAACGCGATTTCAGAGCACTTACCTTTGAGTTGCCCAGAAATTATGCGAGATGATATAAAAAGATTTCATGTTTTGAGATTTTGTAATTCTAATTTGTTATCCTTATTATTTATGTGGTGTCTTTGACACTGCTGCATTACTATGAATAATGTTTTTTTTCTTTAAAGGACACATTTCAAGTCATTGTTTTATTTATATGTATTTACAGCATAATTATTTGCAAAAAGCACATAAAACATCTTTCTAAATACCTCATATATACCATACATATGCATTACTGACTCACTTATTCTTGCATGCAAAGCAAATGTAACCCCTCTACCCAAGTTCTACTCGCCCCGCTCCATGTGGGCCTTGAACCTGAATCTCCGGCGTGGGAGTCAGATGCTCTAACAAGGAGGCTAAAGGCTGCAACCTCTAGCGTCAGTCGCTAGAGCATCTCTTGAGATCAGAGAAGTGAGGTTTACTTGCACAGCAACTACTAGCTGGCCTCCGTTACACTCACCCCCCTAAACCTCACTCCCATCCAGGTCACGGCACCAATGTAACCCCTCTACCCAAGTCCTACTCGCCCCGCTCTGTGCGGGCCTCGAACCTAGGAGTCGGACGCTCTAACAAGGAGGCTAAAGGCTTCAACCTCTAGCGTCAGTCGCTAGAGCATCTCTTGAGATCAGAGAAGCGAGGTTCACTTGTGTAACGGAGGCCAGCTATGAGATAACGGAGCCAAACATGAGATTCTCTAACGACTGACGCTAGGGGTTGCAGCCTTTAGCCTCCTTGATAGAGCGTCCGACTCCCACGCCAGAGACCCAGGTTTGAGGCCCGCAGGGAGAGTAGGACCTGGGTGAGGGGTTACACTTGGACAGCAACTACTAGCTGGCCTCCGTTACACATAGCCTACCTCATATGAGTACTTTATACTCCTATAAAAACCTAATTTCAAACAAGTAGATAAAACTAATGGTCATTTTTTATAGGGGACGTCCCATACAGTATGCAAACCTCATATGAATCCATTTTACTGCTGCGTTTTGGAGATATATGTCATTGTTCTACTTTATACATCTATAAAAACCTCATTTTCTAATAAGTAGAAAAAAATAATGGTCAGTTTTTATAGGGGACGTCCCATGAAAACCTCATATGAAACCATTTTACTGCAGAATTTTGGAGATATGTCACATTAATCGACTTCAGAGGCATATAAAGACCTCATTTCAAATAAGCAGAAAAAACGAATGGACAGTTTTTTTAGTGACGTCCCATAGAGTATATGGACACCTCATATGAATCCGTTTTACTGCAGGACTTTGGAGATATATCATATTAATCAACTTCAGATGCATATAAATACCACATTTCAAATAAGTAGAAATGGTCAGTTTTTATAGGGGACGTCCCATACAGTATGCACACCTCATGAATCCATTTTACTGCAGCATTTTGGAGATATGTCACATTAATTGACTTTAGATACCTATAAAGAACTCACTTCAAATGAGTTGAATAAAATAATGGTCAGTTTTTATAGGGGACGTCCCACACAGTATGCACACCTCATATGAATCCACCGCAGTGTTTTGGAGATATGTCACATTAATCGACTTCAGAGGCCTATAAAGTCCTCATTTCAAATGGGTAGAATAAAGTAATGGACAGTTCTTATAGGGCACACCTCATATGAAACTGAGCCCCTTTACTGCAGCATTGTGGAAATATGTCATATATTACTACTTCAGAGGCCTATAAACACCTCATTTCTAATTAGAAAAAACTATGCCAGTTTTACAGGGGGCATCCCATAGAGTATGCACACCTCATATGAAAAAATTTTACTGCAGCGTTTTGGAAATGTGTCATATTTTACTACTTCAGAGGCCTATAAAGACCTTATTTCTTATAAATAGAAAAAATAAATATCTGTTCTTGTAGGGGGACATCCATACTTTATATTCACACCTCATTAAACCATTTCACTGTAGCGCAGGGCCGTCACAAGTGGGGTGAAAGGTGGTGACAATTATAGGGGCCCCCACTGCCCAGGGGGCCCACCAAATCCAGTAGTCATGCTATATATATATATATCCCCCTACTCTAATTAATCATTATAGTATAGCCTATAATTTGTATTCCCGAGAGTTAAATGAAAATCACAAAAACAATCAACAAAAACAAGCAATTTAGTTCAAGACGTTTTCGCAGACGTTTTACTTTAGCGCGAATAGGACACCTAATAAGAGCTGCTGCCCATGCCCTCCTGCCGGTACTGTCATCCCATTACCGGCATGCACAGCGCGAACGTTTACGCGCTCAAAGTCCCCGTCTTTTGCGCTATTCGTTTTTTGGTTTGTATAACATGCAGAAAAATTGATATGTGTGTCACAAGAATTACAGACCTTCCGGCTGTTGATATGTTTAAGATAACAATACTGTCAAGAGAACGAGAATACAGCTCACTGCTCTTGATGGATACATTTATTAGCTTTATTTAAAGGTGCCCTAGAACTTTTTTTGAGATGTAATATAAGTTTAAGTTGTCCCCTGAATGTGTCTGTGAAGTTTCAGCTCAAAATACCCTATAGATTTTTTTTTATTAATTTTTTTAACTGCCCATTTTGGGGCATCATTATAAATGCGCCGATTCAGGGTGTGTGGCCCTTTAAATCTCGTGCTCCACGCCCCAAGAGCTCGCGCTTGCCTTAAACAACATAAAAAAAGTTCAAACAGCTAATATAACCCTCAAAATGGATCTTTACAAAGTGTTCGTCATGCAGCATGTCTAATCGCGTAAGTACAGTGTTTATTTTGATGTTTACATTGATTCTGAATGAGTTTGAGGCTATGCTCCGTGGCTAAAGCTAACATTACACACTGTTGGAGAGATTTATAAAGAATGAAGTTGTGTTTATGAATTATACAGACTGCAAGTGTTTAAAAATTAAAATAGCGACGGCTCTTGTCTCCGTGAATACAGTAAGAAACGATGGTAACTTTAACCACATTTTAAAAGTACATTAGCAACATGCTAACGAAACATTTAGAAAGACAATTTACAAATATCACTAAAAATATCATGTTATCATGATCATGTCAGTTATTATTGCTCCATCTGCCATTTTTTGCTATTGTCCTTGCTTGCTTACCTAGTCTGATGATTCAGCTGTGAACAGATCCAGATGTTTTGCCCTTGTCTAATGCATTGATCATGGGCTGGCATATGCAAATATTGGGGCGTACACCCCGACTGTTACGTAACAGTCGGTGTTATGTTGAGATTCGCCTGTTCTTCTGAGGTCTTTTAAACAAATGAGATTTATATAAGAAGGAGGAAACAGTGGAGTTTGAGACTCACTGTATGTCTTTTCCATATACTGAACTCTTGTTATTTAACTATGCCGAGGCAAATTCAATTTTTGAATCTAGGGCACCTTTAACAAAATAGTAGCACATTATCTTCATCAGAAATGAAGACAATGAGAAATTTAAGTGGTTTTATTTTACATTTGACTGCATTCTTTTTAATTTCTGAATATTTATCTCATCTGATAGACATCAGACTACCTGGAATGACATTTTATAGGCTATGTCTATTATATTGCTGGTACACTTTAAAAAGTTTATTTTATCATTCATTTATTATTCATTTTTTGTCTTTTGTTGTTGTTTTATTAGTTTGTCTTGCATAATTGCTTGCTGACTTTAAAAAATAAGTTATTAGTTGCTTAATACTATTGCTTTGATATAATATTAATATACAACTTTGTATATACATTTATATAAAATAAGTAAAAGCAATAACCTTTATTTGCATTTATTTATTTGTCTGTTTTGTAATTTTGTAAGAAATCCTGCTTCGATACATTGCTTCGACGAGCACTTCCGGTAATCAATTCCGCTGTGATATTCTTTTCCATTCGCCTGTAGTAGTTACTTAGTCGCCCACGCCCACGCTATGGCGTACTCGTGAATATTCATCTAAGCGCCACCCATTGCAACCAAATATTTCAGGAACCGAATAGGCTGTATCCTAACTCTACTTTCAAGTAAGGGAATATCCCACTTTAATAGCGGAATATTTTTTATGATTGTGTTCTCTGATTTGTAAAAAATCGATTAAACAACTTTAGAAATATTTGTTTAACATGATTTAAGGTATCCAGAATTTTCCTCGTGTCTCCACCTCCCTTTTGAAAGGTTTCAGCACAATTATCCCCGTTAACCGGCTCACATGAGTTAATCCAGCATTCACGGCTTACTACACCCAAGACCTGCGGTCACACGAGGATAGATTTATACATTTGTTTTCCTTTATGAGTGGCACATATCGAACTATCCACGTGTTTTAATTAATGTAAACATATTTAAGAAAATGCTTTGGTGTTTGGACCCGTCTTTTAAATGGGATCTTTGGAGTTCCTTATTTACAGTGCAGCGCGCGTGAGCCATTTCTCCTGCGCGCGACACCTGTTCCGCTAGCTGCTCGCGACGCGGTTCAGCCCGATAAATATTATCAATAGATATGAAAGGTGTAGGGAGGTATTATTTCATGTAAATTCGTGGGAATAAGCAGCAGACGGTGCTGAAGTCGTTGACATGGACGCTGCATCGAAAGGTGAGTGGTATGCCACAAACACCTGAACTGAAACACTATAAACTCACTTGTAGACAGGCATTATGCATAGGCTAACTGAGATTTGTCATTATTCAATTAAATTAATAAATGAGTTACTGACCAATTACACTTTTTTAACAAAGATTTTAAGATAAAAAAAAGAGCGTGTATAGGCTATGCTATTTTATGTGCAGTAACCATTTCGTGAAATAAAACATTTTTAATTACCCTACATGTTTGCTTTTTGTAGTTCACATCCTTGCAGTTCCTGCAATAGAGAGATAGATAGATGCTTTAATGATCACTTTATTGCAAATGTAATGTAATGTGTTCTGAGTTCTTGGAGAGTCAAATTCTCGCTGTTCTTTTCTCTTGGAACTAGGTCACTTCTGCCCAATCCCTTATAAGACTTCTTAAGTGTACTTCAATATCTGTTAGCCACATCTGGCCTCTTTCTTTACTTTAAACATTTTTATAAGGTTCTGTTGAATAGGATATGTCAAATTTAACACTCAAATGAGTAGCTCAGTATGCAAGATGCAGGTCAAACGCAACTTATATGCAATTCATTGATTTTGAAGAGACCATTATCAATGCATATGTTTATAAAACATTTAAAAACATTATTCAGATCATAGACATTAGAAACTGATCCCTGGGCACTAATTTATCTTTGCTCTTAAAGTCTTTATAGTTTAGCTTGACCATTTCTTTTGTAGTCTTGAGCTTTTCCAGTCTTCCAAAACTGAAAATTCAGTCATCATTAACTCTCATGTTGTTCCAAAACCCGTATGAACACAAAATGAGAATTTTTGAATAATGTGCTGGTTTGTTACTTGTAGCTGTAGCTGCAGCTGTAGACCTCACTTTCATTATTATCAAAAAGTGGCATGGATATATTTTGTTGTTCATAAGAAAGAAAGTCATATGGATTTGGAGTGACTTTTTTTATTTGAATTTTGATTCTCTCTAAGTAAACTTATAGTGTAATGTATATATTAGATGCAGATAATTTGTCACAGGCATAGATTTAATAAGAAAACCCTTTATTTCAGATGGGGCCGGCTTGGCCGGGTCTGACCCCAGCAAGACAGACACACTCAACTCAACAGGTTCTGCAGGGCAAAGGAGAGCTGGAGGAGCCAAGAAGCACACACAAGCTAACAAATCGGCCCTGCGTGCTCCGAGAGCTCTGTGCTGCCTCACTCTCAGCAATCCTATACGCATGGCAGCACTGGCCCTAGTGGAGTGGAAATATCCTTTTACCCAATGTGTGTGTGCAGACCTTGTGCAGTCTTTTGTATGTTTTTTTTGTAAGACGATTGTTTCCTTGACCTTAGACCTTTAAGCCCTTTGATATATTCATTTTACTGGCCATCTTTGCAAACTGTGTTGCCCTTGGTGTGTCCAAACCATTTCCTGAAGATGATTCCAATGCCACCAATCACAATCTGGTGAGTCTACTTATGCTGACATTACCATGATCTGCCCAATTCCACCACCCAAAATAAACCAAACTAAGTAATCTTAAGTCATCTTAAATCATCTACATATAATTAATAAGCAAGAGTCTGCTAGTATATATATATATATATATATATATATTGTATATTAGTGCTGTCAATTGATTAAAAAAATAATAATTAATTGCACATTTTTGTGTAATTAATTGTGATTAAAATATTTTTTTGTAATAATTTCACATTTAATCTCCAAATTAATGTAGAAACAACATAAAGACAGTATATTTTAAATATTTGTTTAATGGCATCTTTTCATGAATTAAGGCCAGTATCACCAATGCCAATACTGCTACTGATGTCTCTATGTATTTGTTTGTTTGTTTTTTCTCTAAAGTTTAGACATTAATTATAGCCATTCAACATTACTGTATAATTGAAAGGTATCAATTTTAACATTTATTAGCTTTTAAAAAATACAACAAACTTTAATTTAAGTGAACTTAAAACAATCTTCACATAAACCCATAAATGTCACATTTACCTTTGCCCTTAACTCTAAGGTTTTGTTCTATTGGCCCAGTCAGATTTCAGATTTTTACTTGCCCTGCCAGAATGCACAAAAAAAAGTGGTTTTCATTGTTTTTGACCCATGTTACCTTGTAAACAGTGCTTTAAGATTATCAGGTAGGTCTAACAGGTAAGAAATATACAGATATTGAATAAAGTTATCAAACACTTAACAGGCTTCACTGCATAAATTATAAATTAAATATAGATTAAATATAGATTAATCCTTATTAAAGCTACAAAAATTATTCCGTCAAGAGCAGTAAGTGATTTTTTCTTTTGTTCTTTGATTAAAATTAATGGCAGACAGCAGCAGATTTATTGGGCTGCTGTCACTTTAAGACCTGCTCCACATGACGTGGATCTGACACGCAACCACTTTTTTCTCTTTACGTTCATTTAAGACTTTATTTAACTCATTTAAGACTGTGCTTACGAGGGTACTTGACAAAACGGGCATTTTGGCATAATACGTGTGTTTTTGTCCATTAAAGCATGATAAAGAACTCAATGCAGTGCTGGCGCACAAACAGCGCGCCAGGACGGCACTGAGTTCTCTTTTGTGTCTTGTCATGCTTGAATGGTTAAAAATCATTTGTACAAATAAGAGCATGATCATATAATGTAACGCTAGCCAAGAGATGACAAATAGTATATCTGGATAATATATCAAAGATAAAGCATTAATTTTGACAGTCCTAACATATATAGCTATAATGTTTTAATGCCTAAAATCAATTGTAGCATTTAAAACAAGATCTTTATGTAGCGCCTCCCCTTTTCAGCACTGCGCTTGTTGTCTTTTGTCTTCTGGTTTGTATTTCCACAGGGATCTTACGTATTTATGAAATAACTGCTTGTTTTAAAATCTTCCCGGTCTATTGACATTTGTTAAGACATCTGCTTTAAACATTACAATGCTCATGATAACTTTCATGAACTTTACAACAAGTAAATCCACTTCAACAGCTAAATATTCTTTGACAGCGATGCCATAGAAATATACAGAGCTACCGCAAAAACGGAAGTTCAAATACAATATTATAAAGATGGTGGCGCACTTGTTTTCTCTGGCGCATAAGGTCTATACGGTTAATATCTATTTTTCTATATTTAGATCTATATGGTCTATTTAGATAAGTTTTCTCTTATTCTCTTAATGGGAATGACATGGAAAACATAGTTTTATAAATACTGTATGTAATATTTTGTGTGTATGTAGATTCTGCCATTTGTGTATATGCTAACTTTTATACCAAAGCGTAAACTGTGACATAGATTCTACTACTGCAACTTCATGCTGGTTAGCCCCATCCATTATGAAATCTTATTGGTATCAAATTTTGCGCTACATAACTACATGTTGTCCAGCGGTTTCATGTTAAGTTAGCGTTAAGTTTTGCATTGCACCAGGTTGCACCATTGCACCAAGTTAGGCCACAGTGTTATAATGGATAGCACTTAAAGGTTTGTGCATTCGGCCCCTGGCTGAACAACTTGCCCTTCATAGTTTTTTTTAATGATCTGAATGTTAAACTGAATGTATTTACAAAATTTACCAAGTTCTTTAGAGCTCCTAGTGTTCGGTGCAGCACTATAATTGCATTAGGCTTGAAGTTTGACTGACAGCTCTGAATACCAAACAGGATAAGAGTATTGACCATCTGTTCTCTATCTATGGCAGCTTGCTCACTGCCCTTACAGAAGACACGTGATATACTCTCTGACCGATATTAATGACTCCAACAAACCATTTAAAAACAAAATAGATTCACCTCCATGCATGCTTTTCTGTTTCTCTTTTGTCTGTTCCCCCCNCCCCCCCCCCTTTTTTTTCTTACACAACACCATTCGTCTGGATATAAGTTCATATGCTTGTACTATAACCCCTATATAGAACTCTTACAGTTTGCTCCTACTGTCATTTTCAGGTTAGCTAAGGCTTTGTACTTATATCTGTTGAGTCAGTATAATGAATTCAGCGTACGGATGACTAGCTTGTATTAATGTGTGGGATACACAGAGCATCTTCAGCATTTAGCTTCAGCTTCTTACTGAGTGGGTCAAGAGGGCAGAAAGCTAATGAGCTCAGCAATGTGTGTTATAGGGGAAAGCAGGTGAAAGGGATAGTGTATTGTGTGTGTGTCTTCTTGTATATATGGTTTATGAGGACACAAATGTGTATGACATAGGTATTACAACATAAACATTCCTGAACATTCCAACACAAAACTTCCTGTGTCCTCATAAACCAAATGACCTAAAAATATTCTAAACAGTGTTTTTTGAAATTCAAAAAAATGCAAAACGTTTTCTGTGATGGGTAGGTTTAGGGGTAGGGTAAGTGTTGGAAGATAGATACATAGATATCCCTATGGAGAGTCCCTGTAAACCACATATACAAGTTTGTGTGTGTGTGTGCGCGTGCTTTTTTTGTGACATATCAGGACACAAATTTGTATAATGACATGGGTATGACATAGGTATAACAAGGAGAGGGTGACTTCTGAGGACATTACCCCATGCCCCCATTTTTCAAAAGGCTTATAAATCATACAGAGAGAAAGACCAAATTGCTTCTCAAGCATAAAGCTTTTATATTGCAAATTTTTATAGTGCAATTCAGATTTCACTTGGACATATATGCATATATCTAAATATATTTGCTATAGACCATTCATCCTTCCATCCATCATCTATCCATTTTTCAAAAAGGTTCTAGGGTTACAGGGATGCTGGAGCCTATTCTTATAGACTAAATAATCCAGTAAATTTGGTTTTATATGGTAAATGTTGTGATTCCTACATTCACTCGTACCATTTAAAATGATTTATTTGAGATTTTTTTATGTTTCTGAAATAATGCCCACCAAGGCGGGCATAATATTTTTATTTGATCAAAAATCTACTAAAAACAAAAATACTGTTAAATATTTTTACAATTTAAAATTATTTAAATTTAAAATGTACTTTATTCCTATGATGTCTCATGATCCTTCGAAAAATCTTTCAAAAAAGCTTATTTGCTACTCAATTTTTAATTGTTATTGGTGCTTAATCATGTTTCTTATGGTTCTTATTATTATTAAAGCTGAAAACAGTTTTCGCTGCTTAATATTTTTGTGAAAGCAAAACAGCAATGAACATTTATTTGACAGATATTTTGTGGCATTATAAATGTCTTTACTGTCACTTCTAATCATTTTAATGCATCCTTGCTGAATAATTTTTTTTTAAAATCTTACTTACAAACTTTTGAATGTTGAGTGTGTGTAGATATTCTATCCCTTCTACTTACTTCCTTAATCTTTCCTAGGAACAAGTGGAGTATGTGTTTCTGGTTATTTTCACCATTGAAACATTCACAAAGATTCTCGCATACGGTCTGGTCATGCATCCCAGCGCCTACATCCGCAGCGGGTGGAACTTGCTGGATTTTGTCATTGTCATTGTAGGGTATGTGTGTGGTATTCAAGTTAAATATGCCTGCTTTCTTTCTTTTTTCTTTCTTTCTTTCAAATGGTTTAATGAAGAGCAAGTTTAAGTCTACATAAACCTACATAATTGACAGTATAGTCAACAGCAGAAGAGGTTACCAGGTTTGTGTGTTCTATTTGCAGTCTTTTCAGTGTGATAGCTGAAATGGGAGAGCACAAACCAGGAGAGGCCCATCACGCAGCAGGCAAACCAGGTGGTCTGGATGTCAAAGCCCTGAGAGCTTTTAGAGTACTGCGACCCCTGCGCCTGGTTTCCGGTGTGCCGAGTAAGTGTGTGCTTACTTCTGTACTTTTGAGTAGACATTTGTACACAGAGTTCTGACTTAGTCTAATTCCGATGTGTATGTATATGATATCCAATGTTTATGATGTGCACAGGTCTGCAGATTGTGTTGAACTCTATCATGAAGGCCATGGTGCCTCTGCTCCACATCGGTCTGCTGGTCATGTTTGTCATCATCATTTATGCCATCATTGGGCTGGAGCTCTTCATAGGCAAAATGCACAAGACTTGCTACTATGTAGGGACAGGTGAGAAATGCAAGCACATAAGCAATGGTAAATGGAAATAGGAGAAATGGTGTATAAAAGTCCACACACTGCATTTAAATGAACACGCATTTTGATTGGTAATGACAGTCATACGTCATTGCATCACGACAGACGTAACACAACACTGTCATTATTTTTACGCCCACTAGAGGGCGCATGACTTCAAAACGTAAATATAGGTCGTAATATGGTGCTTAAAAAACGACCTATAGGGTCGTTTTTTTGGAGGATAGTCTGCTTCTATCACTTGTTTTTGCTTTTTCTTTGCTAGTTTTGGATCTAGTGATTCTGTACTATTTAAGAAGGTGTGTAATAGCGCCCCTATGGTATAAAGCCTGGTGCACACTGTACGATTTCTCAGATTTGGCCATCTGAGAGAAATTTTGTGAATCCTAAAAGGATTGAGGCGAAGTCTGGATATAAAATTGCATATTTTCCTACTATATAGTAGGCGAAAACAGTAGTGACATAAGTAGAATGTCCGAATTCACAGTACTCATAAAAGAGTAGGCAAAAAGTACCGGGATGACCTACTTCTTCCTGCAAGATTCTAAAGTATGCATACTATGGACACTTTACTATGCCATGAGGCCACAGGAGAGAACTTGTGAATGGGCAGTGAAGCAACGCAACAGACGCTTCCGGATTACATTCATACTACACACATTTATACTATATAGAACATATATAGTATAAATTATATATTACTATATAGAACATATATAGTATATACACTATAGCAGCCGTGAAGTAATTATTTATTCAGAATAAATGCCTACTCGAGAGTATACGATTTCGGACGCAGCCACAGTCCTGCTGTGTGGCTTCTCCTGCGACAAGCGTCAAATCAAAAAACTATTTCTATTGGACAGAAACTGATTATGCAATCAGTGAGACAAAAAAAAAGCTATTATCAAAATTAACACTAGAGATTGTTTTTGTTTGCTAGCTACCATTTCTATCCCGCATGTAAATGCAGCTCACAGTCACCGAACGTGTCACGGATTGATGATGTAAAACTCCAGAAAAGTTTTTAACATGTCTTGACTGCCATACAGTCTGACATTAATGACAGTAATGACAACTGAGATCCTACAGTGTGACATCATTGCTTACAGTGAGGATCATGTTCGTGCAGTCTGACAAGCAACAATCATAAAAGACTATAATAAATCATACAGTTTGCCTGGCTTAACAGTGAAAACATGGATTGTCGGAAAATTCTGTCAATGTGGGGGAAGTGTTGTGTCCTAAATGATGGAAAATTCCGTCAATGGCGGGAAAATAGTTAAATTGGTTGCTTGTTGATTATAAATAATTTTAAACCCTATGAAACTATGTTTATTTTCATCTGAAAAGAGCTAATGGTGGACGATGATCCAACACCATGTGCTTTTGCTGGTAACGGTCGCTTCTGCGTGGGGAATAACACAGTGTGTCGGGGAGGATGGGAGGGACCCAATGGAGGCATCACCAACTTTGACAATATCTTCTTCGCCATGCTCACTGTGTTCCAGTGTATTACTATGGAGGGCTGGACTGATGTGCTCTACTGGGTAAGACCTCTACCCCATCTTTTTCACTCTTGATTTTTTAAAATCTTTTTAAAGTTACTAATGTTACATGAACAGCATACTTTATTGGAATGTCAATGAAAATAGAAGATTATTTGAGCTATTTGAGTTTAAGGGATGTTAATTTATACAATATAAAAATCAGCTAAAAAATACAAAAATCTGTAAGTGTAACTGGAAGTACTCTCTCATTTTTTTAATTAAAAGCAAACTGTTTATAGCCACAAGACTTAAATACATGCATGTTAACAGTCAAATGTCTGTGCCACTAAAAAACACTTTATAACCTCTCGTTTTTTCTCTCTCGTTTGCAATGTTTCACTCAGATGAATGATTCCATTGGGTTTGAGCTGCCTTGGATTTATTTTGTGTCTCTGGTCATTTTTGGGTCTTTCTTTGTCCTCAATCTTGTGTTGGGTGTATTGAGCGGGTGAGTGACTCAAGCCCTGATCCCTTATTAGCCTTTTAAATCATATATGTGTTTTTTTTTTGTTTTTTTTTTACAATAGTCTAGTAAAGTAATAGTATGGTGAATATTTTTTAATTAAGATTAATGGTTAAAAAAAAAGATTGTGTGTGCTCTGCCCCCCCTGCATATGAAATTATATGGGCAGATGCATACTGTAAGGATATGGAGGTCTTGTGATGACATTTGTTGGGCACCTTGTGAAGGTTTTACATTGTAATGCAAGTGTCTCTTGCACATCACAGTGAGTTCTCTAAAGAAAGAGAGAAGGCTGTGTGTCGTGGTGAGCTGCAGAAGGCCCAGGAGAAACAACAGATGGAGGAGGACATGATCGGCTACATGGACTGGCTCATTGAAGCAGAGGACATGGATGAGGATGGAAATAAACGTAATCTAAGCTTTATTTAGCATTCCGTTCACATTATGATCACACTGTTAAAATATACAGTGAGCAGTGGAGGGCATAAAGTGTTATAAATAAAATACACAGTTTTGTCCAGTTAAGATGACAGAATTTCACATGATTGATGATAAAATTCTCACCCTTGTGAAAAAGAAGTACACTTTAGCATACTTATAACAAGAGTAGTCTACTTATAAATGGAAAATATATGTTTTAAAAGAAGTGTGAACTGAATTGAATATTTTCAGACACTTATTTGCATGCTAATTACAATTAAATGAAAATGATTTATAGTTTATATTTATATCCAGTGTAATTAGCTGGAATTTAGAGTGCTTTTTTGGACCCATTTAAGTAGGACATAAATTAACTACATCTTTATATGTAATTTTCATAATTACTTCTATTGAAATATAGTTATAATATGTACTGAAAAGCATTTTGGTAAACTAAAATATACTTTAATTTTAATTTTATTGAAATTTTTTAAATGTATACTTTAAAAAAGTACTATAAAGTGTTAAGAAACATAGTCATGAATGTTTACTGTCTTTAAGCACACGGTCAAGTGAGTTTTTAAATCATTAATATATTATCTGCAAGTTTTTTTTTCAGATTTGAAGTACACTGTGACACACTTCTTTCTCACAAGGGCAGTCAGCTCTGTCTATCATGACAGACAAGTTTTAGCTAAGATGTATATATTTTTTTTGTTTGTTTGTTTTTTCTCCAGTCAATGAAGAACATTTTTGTTTTTTGTTTTTTGTGGTGTAAATGGCAGGTGCTGTGGTGGCCAAGAAAAAGATGATGAAGAAATATGGCTGGTACAAACACAGTGAAGATGGAGGTACTGAATTTTCACTTAGATTTTTGTGTATTTGTCACGTTATTGGTGGCTACAGTGATCGCACAGCAATGGGGAATTCAATAACAAAGTCTTTAACTGGAAACATACTGGAATCAAACTCAATAAACAGAATAACAACTACAACATAAATGATACCGAACAAGAACCTGAACGAACTAAAGGCTTATATACACAAGGGAAAACGGAACAGGTGTGGTACTAAATTAACAACCATGGAGACTAACACAGACGGCAGGCAGACAGGGAAACCAAAACTAAGGGTCTGTTTAAACGACACCAAAACTTTTTATGCATTTTGGCCGTTCATTTACACAACAACAGAGTTTTGATGGCCTGAAAATACAAACTTTTGAAAACGGGTTTCAAAGTGCAAGTTTTTGAAAGTTATACAATTGTCATCTCTGTGTAGAATGCAAAAATGCAAATCTGTGAAAATAGTGAAGTCTGTATTACATGTTTAGTCTATCCACCTTATTTTTCAGTGTGTTTTCTGTGAATCTGCAAGACTTCTGATTTATTAGCCGCTATAGGGAAATAATTAGAAGAGTATCAAAGTGCAGTAAAAATAAATATAAGGCTTAAAAATAAGGTGCATAGACATGCACTCGAGTGGCGCGAGTGCTCTGTAAATGAATGCGTATGCGCAGGCACGTAGTCTTTTTTTACAAAGTATCATTGTCAATTACTTGTGTGGCATGCGTTATACAGTGTTTAGTTATTTTCACAGATCCGTGTAAACGGGGATAGTTTTGATAGCATTGTCGTGTAAGTGTACCTTAAAACACAAACAGACTGAACATACACATGATTTCCATCTGCCGGATGCTAGTTATTATACTTAATAAAGTCTTAAATATGGATTTTTTATTTTTTTTACAAAAACCCATTGCTTCGCTTCAGAAGGGCTTTATTAACCCCCTGAAGCCGTATGGATTATATTTATGATGGATGGATGCATTTTTTGGGTGGCTTCAAAACAAGCCCCCCCGTTCACTACCATTATAAAGCTTGGTAGAGCCAGGATATTTTTAAATATATCTCTGATTGTGTTCATCATAAAGATGATCGACATATACACCTAGGGTGGCTTGAGGCTGAGTAATTCATAATTTTCATTTTTGGGTGAACTGTCCCTTTAAGCTTCAGACCTTCAGACATTTGTCTTAATTTTTGAAGTACACATTGAGTCCTTTTTTCTTTTATACAGAATCAGATTCAGACTCTGAGTTTGAAGCATTCCTGGATGATGACAGTGGCTGCTGTTCATCTATAATGTAAGTACAACATTAATATTGCTGTTTCATATATAATATAAATTAGTAAACGCTAGAGATTTTATTAACCCAAACTCTCTCATTTTCCTTAGGGCACGGCTGATGGCTATAAGTTTCTGGTAAGTGTTTATTTGTTGAGTAATGTTTACCAGAACACCAACATTTATCTTTGCTTTTCTGAGGAATCATTTTAAAGTTTCAAATCTGACCTCAGTTATATTTGCTACTGACTCTTCTCTTTCTCAGTGAGCAGCTGTACCACTTGAATCTGGTCTTTAGAAAAAACTGCCGTGTGGCCGTCAAATCCACCAATTTCTACTGGCTGGTGCTACTGCTGGTATTCCTCAACACTGCTGCCAGCGCCTCTGAACACTACGGCCAGCCCAAGTGGCTCACTGATATACAGGGTTTGTGTGACTGAAGTGTTGCCAAAGTTTGCCTTTAATGTGATGAATTGACCCTGTCTTAAATATGGTCTCTTTAATGTCCCAGAACGAGCAAATAAGATCCTTCTGGCTCTGTTTACACTGGAGATGCTGATGAAGATCTACAGCTTTGGCTTTCAGATCTACTTCATGGCACTCTTTAATCGTTTTGATTGTTTCGTTGTGTGTGGTGGGATTCTGGAGACGGTGCTGGTGGAGATGGACATAATCCCACCCATCGGAATCTCTGTGCTACGCTGCGTCCGTCTGCTCCGTATCTTCAAAGTCACAAGGTGATTTAGCTCATAAGTCTTTCCAGCTCTTTGAGATTTTTTTAGATCTCCAGCTATTATCTATTTTTTAGATCTCCAGCTCCAGATTGAGATTTTTTAAGCAAAGTCCCTTTCAAGGAAAGTCTGTTCACTTGGCAGCCCATTTTTAAGTAATAGGAGTGCACCATCTTTGTATATCTATAGTCTTTGACAAGAGTCATGCTGATTTTCAAGATTCATTAAACTTGCTGAATTTGCTGACATCTCTCTTTAGACACTGGGCTGCCCTTTCAGACCTGGTGGGCTCTTTGCTGAATTCAATGAAGGCCATTTGCTCCCTGCTGCTGCTGCTCTTCCTCTTCCTCATCATCTTCGCTCTCCTGGGCATGCAGCTCTTTGGTGGAAAGTTCAACTTTGATGAAACTCAAATGAAAAGAAGCACCTTCGACACTTTTCCATCTGCCCTGCTCACCTGTTTCCAGGTTACTAAGCTAAAAGCATTTGTGTTTTTTTTTTTTTTTGCAATATTTTTTACAGTGTTTGCAATGCAGCCTGTGAGGTCAAATACATACACTAATCATCACCTAAACTCCTAAAATCTGTGCAAAACAAAGGTATCCCTTTCTGAAAAAGAAGTACACTTTAGCATACTTTTAAAAAGAGTTCTTATTACGGAAATAATATAATTTACATGTAACACTAAGGGCCCTATTATACACCCAGCGCAATGTGATGCTAGTTTCAGCCCGACACAGTTATAATTTTCACGTCCTGCGCCACATTGTTTAAATAGCAAATGTACTCTCGCCTATCTGTGTGCCTATGGGTGTGCTGGTCTGAAAACAAGGTGTGTTCAGGCACATTGTTGGCGTGTTGCTATTTTTATGCAACTGAAAACGACCGCGGCATTGACTTTAGACCAGGTTTTTGTTGGTCAATGGTGCAGTAATTATTATTTTTTTTGTTATTTAAAGGGCCCGTTAGTAAAATGCGCCTATAGGTGGGTTCACAATGCACGGACAATCTGCTTGTTACACACACAGGGACGTGCAGCAGCACACAAACATGACAAATATTAAAAATAAAAGGATTACAATGTAAAAGATTATTATTGTGTACATAAAGATAAAAATGCCTACATGTCATAATAGATAGTCATGTATCAGAATTAACTATTTCCAGTAAAGACAAATGATATTGGCTAATCATTTGACCAATCATGGCAATACACACATGCATTTAAACTGACTTGTCAGGTTGAGGGTGTCTATATTCCTCCATGTAAATAGCGAATCCACCATGGTGCAAGTGCACCTGGCTTTTAAAGGGAATATGAGATGACACTCTGACTGGTTTATTGCACATTACGCCAAAACACACGCATGACTCATTAAGAGACTAGGTACAACCCTTTTGGACCATGCGCCTGGCACACCAACCATTTTTTCCATCGTTAAACTAGCAAAAGTGGATTCGGACGTGCCCTAAGTGCACCTGCGCCATGCACTTCAGACCATGTGCATAGATCGTTAAAATAACCTAAGTGTGAAATGAATGTAATTTTTTGGGCACTTAATTGCAATTAAATTAAAATGTATTAGTTTAAATTGATATTAAACATAATTGGCTGGAGTGTTTTTTTGACCCATTCAAGTAGGATTTGATAGTTCAACCCAAAACGAAAATTCTGTTATCTGCAAGTACAGTTTTTAAAAAATGTACTTTTAAGGTTTGAAGAACACTTTAAGTGCACATTCAGTACAATTAAAGTTGGCATGAAACAGAAGTTGCCATAGTCTTTTCTTCCATATTGTGACGACTTCTCAAACAAGTAAAAAATGTTGGGCGGGACTTGATTTTGTCCATTGGGAATTGATTGGATCGTTGTAGTTTGCTATTTCTGAAAAGAAGATGTTTTGAAGAATATGTGTAACCAAACAGGCCCAGGGGCCCATTGACTTCCATAGTATGGAAAAACAAAATACTATGAAAGTCAATGGGGCCCATCAACGGTTTGTTTAATACCGACATTCTTCAAAATATCTTCTTTTGTGTTCAACAGAAGAAAGAAATCCATACAGGAACAACTTGAGTGTGAGTAAATGATGACAGAATTTTCATTTTGGGTGAACTATCCCTTTAACTGTTTACTATACAAATTATAGAGAGTTTCTGAATACAGTCATTTCACATACAAGTGTGTACAGAACTAGGAGGTGTAGACTAAAACTCTTTCTTATATAGATCCTAACAGGAGAGGACTGGAATTCTGTCATGTATGATGGCATCATGGCATATGGTGGACCAGTGTTTCCCAATATGATTGTCTGTATTTACTTTGTCATTCTTTTCGTCTGTGGTAACTGTATCTTTTCAATATGAGATATATATCAAAGTACATTCTATTTATAAGCTCCATATTTTAATATCCATTAACCTGTCAATATTGTATCTGGAGTCTTGTTTCTGGTCCTTGACTTGCTTTGTCAACCAGACATCTTGCTGAATGTCTTCTTGGCTATCGCTGTGGACAACTTAGCCGGAGACGGTGGCAAAAAGAAAAAAGAGTAGGCAACATCCACATTTTGTTACAGTTGTGTATTCATATAGGCATAAGGCTCAATTCGGTTGTTCTGTTTTAAAGAGAGAAAAAAGATGACGAAGAGGAATGGGAAGATGATGAAGAAAGAGAGGAAGACGAAGCTGGTGTAAGAACCCTGCTCTCTAAAGGCATTTGAGACACATTTAACTTATCTAATATGATTTAGTATTTCAGAGTATAACTGAAAATCAGCAGGCAATAATTTGGGGTGGAATTTGATTTTATCCATCATTATTTGATTGGGTTGTGAAAAACAGGCTATTTGATTCATATTAATGGGGTCTTTTTCAGTGGAAAAAGTTAGTTATCATATTTTGATGAATAAAAAAAGTTGATTTTTATATAATTGATTGCCCATTGTAAGATCAAAGCATTTATTAAGCACGTTTCTATAATTATTCTCTTGTCATCTTTTTCTTCAATTTTTTTCTTTGTTCAGAATGATATGGACGATTGGGAAGAGCATGAAGAGTTGAGAGCAATTGAAGGACTTGAGGGTAAATTCTGTCCCGTCTAAATTTTTATATTCAGACTGATTATGAATGTACAGTGGCATGAAAAAGTATGTGAACCCCTTGCAGAATCTGTGAAAATTAGAATTATTTTAATAAAATAAGAGGGATAATAAAAAATGCATGTTATTTTTTGTTTAGTACTGTCCTGAGTAAGATATTTTACATAAAAGATGTTTGCATTTAGTTCACAAGCCAAAAAAATAGCTGAATTTATTAAAATAACCCCATTCATAAGTATGTGAACCCTTGATTCTCAATACTGTGTGTGGTTACCTGGATGATCCACGACTGTTTTTTTGTTTTGTGATGGTTGTTCATGAGTCTCTTGTTTGTTCTGAGCAGTTAAACTGAACTCTGTTCTTCAGAAAAATCCTCCAGCTCCTGCAGATTCTTCAGTTTTCAAGCATTTTTGCATATTTGAACCCTTTCCAGCAGTGACTGTATGATTTTGAGATCCATCTTTTCACACTGAGGACAACTGAGGGACTCAAACTCAACTATTAAAAAAGGTTCAAACATTCACTGATGCTCCAGAAGAAAACAGGATGCATTAAGAGTCGGGGGGTGAAAACTTTTGAACAGGATGAAGATGTCACAATTTTTCTTATTGTGTTTAAATATCATTGTTTTTCATTTAGTACTGCCCTTCGGAACCAACAGAAGATGCTTGCATGTTTCCCGGAAGACAAATTAAGTACAATTTATCTTGATCTTCAAATTCTAAAAGTTTTCACCCCCCGGCTCTAAAATTCCTTCTGGAGCATCAGTGAATGTTTGAACCTTTTTTAATAGTTGAGTTTGAGTCCCTCAGTTGTCCTCAGTGTGAAAAGATGGATCTCAAAATCATACAGTCACTGCTGTAAAGGGTTCAAATATGCAAAAGGTGCTGGAAAACTGAAGAATCTGCAGGACCTGGAGGATTTTTCTGAAGAACAGAGTTCAGTTTAACTGCTCAGAACAAACAAGGGACTCATGAACAACCATCACAAAACAAAAAAACAGTCGTGGATCATCCTGGTAATCACACACAGTATTAAGAATCAAGGGTTCCCAAACTTTTGAATGGGGTTATTTTAATAAATTCAGCTAATGTTTTGTCTTGTGAACTAAATGCAAACATCTTTTATGTAAAATATCTTACTCAGGACAGTACTAAATAAAAAATAACATGCATTATTTATTATCCCTCTTATTTTATTCAAATAATTCTCATTTTCACAGATTCTGCAAGGGGTTCACATACTTTTTCATGCCACTGTATCTAAGTTCATTTCATGACAATTTTTTTTTTAAATCTTAATTTTCTCAAAAGGTATAGGCACTCCCATGAAAGTAGAAAGTTTTCAACCCAAGGAGAAAATTGTACCTATTCCTGATGGAAGTTCCTTTTTCATACTTGGAAAGAAAAACTGGTATGTTAAAAAAAATAAATTTTACAAATGATGGTTGCTAATAATTATAGTTTTTCTTATCTCCGACCTGAAATTGACCTTGCCAATGTTCACATAGTCTCAGAGTTGCCTGCCACAACCTTATTCATCATCACTACTTCACCAACATCATCCTCGTCTTCATCATACTGAGTAGTTTTTCATTGGCCGCTGAAGACCCAATCAAAACTCATTCTTTCAGGAACATTGTAAGTTCATGCTTCTCTAGAATAGAGAACAAGACGCAGAACGCTTGAGGGCCAGTCTGTTTGCAGATCATTCGCTGTTCCCTTTGTTCACATTCCCAAAGTCAGACAAATTATTAATATACAATTTTAAAATTCTGAAATAGTCTGGCACACTAACTGGCCCTGCAAATTAGCATTTGATAGTCTTAGAATAGTGATAGATCTCATGTCTCTGCTGGATGGCATTTCTCAAGAGCACTGTGGTACCCATGATTCCCAAACACCATCCCTTGTGCCCTATAGAGATTACAAAAATGGTTAAATCCCATGAAGACTTTCATATTTCACCCACAGTCAATTATGTATTACATAAATAATAAAGAGATTTTTATTTACATTGTGACATTATATTTGTAAAATTTATTATTCACATGTATTACTTTTAAAAAAAAATCCTTTTTATAACTGTTAATCAGTTATGAAATGAGTTCATCTATAAAGCAGCTCTGGAGAAAAGTGATGACATTGTCCAGCTCAGTTTAATTCTCATCCAATAGTGTCAGTGTAGTCAAGCTAATAATATTGCCGAAAACTAAGTGTCTAATATATACAGCTCTGGAAAAAATTAAGAGACCACTTAACATTGATTTCTGAACTTGGAGTGGTCTCTTAATTTTTTCCAGAGCTGTATATATAATATATATATATATATATTAATACTATATAATATATAATATTCATACATATATACACACAAGTATAAGTATCATTTCTTTCATTTTTTTATTTTTATTTTGAGGTGAAATATGTCCAGAACTCATGAGGTTGACCATGGTACCAAAGACAATGACTGTACTTTTGATTGTTGTCTTCATGTCCTGTGATAGATGCTGGGCTATGCTGATTATGTCTTTACCACCGTCTTCACTATTGAGATCATGTTGAAGGTAAACTTTTGATCATCCCATGCACAGTTAAATTTTCTCTCCAAACCGATTTTTATCTTTTCACATGTCTAGTAGTGGGATACATCTGTTGCCAGTGCTGGGTAGATTACTTACAAATTGTAGTCTGTTACAGATTGGAAATTAGATTATGAAAATCATCATCTGTTACATTACACATTGTATTCTGACTACTTTTTGATTACTTTTAGATTACTTTTGACCTAACTAATTTATCATATTAATTTGATTAGGACAATTTTATTGATACCATATTGATATAAAAATACAAAGAGAAAGAGAAAATATATTCCACAATATGAAGGGCATTAAACTTTGTCAGATTTTCCCAAACTGTGGTTTGTGAGTTCATGAAAAGCTAATAATTAACTAAATCATAAAAATGTCAAATGAAAATAAATAAAAACAAATCAACACATACTATAAAGATTAAATATTTTAGTTGTTTACCTGCATGTTGTCCATTAATTGACCTAAAAAAAAAAAAACATAAATATGTGAATGTGTTGTTAAATTACTGACCTAATTATTAAATATATTAGGTCAAAAGAGGTCCACCTGAAAGTTTTTGAACAACATTACATTAAAATATGAAATGACATTAATCTGTGCATTTTAGTGTGTTTGAAAGACAAAGCCTTCCAAAGACAGAAATAAAGTGATAATTAAAATAATAATAATTATAATGTGTTAATGTAACTTGTTCATCAGCAGTTGATTAGATATGCAATATTGAGAAAACACTCCATGTCTTTCTTTCTTAAGTCGAAAAGAAATTAAAGTTTTTGATGAAAACATTCCAGGATTTTTTGCCATATAGTAGACTTGAATGGGCACCAAAAAGTTGAAGGTCAAAATTAGTTTCACTGCAGCTTCAAATTGTTCAACACGATCCCAGATGAGAAATAAGGGTCTTATCTAGTGAAACCATCGTTCATTTTCGGAAAAAAATTGAAAATTATATGTTTTAACCTTAAATGCTCATCTTGAACTAGCTCTCTTCTTCTTCTCCTCTATTAGAATTCCAGCAGTGTAGAAACTGCTAAGTGTATTACTGCCCTCCACAGGCCAAAGTTTGAACTAATTGTTATATACTATTGAACTAGCATTTTGCATATAAAAATTATTTCAAACTTTGGCCTGTGGAAGGCAGTATTACGCTTAGCAGCATCTACACTGCTGGAATTCAAATAGAGAAGAAGAAGAAGAGAGCTAGTTCAAGATGAGCATTTCTGGTTTAAACTTATATAATTTTCAATTTTTTTCCGAAAATGAGCGATGGTTTCACTAGATAAGACCCTTATCTCTCATCTGGGATCATTTTGAACAATTTGAAGCTGCAGTGAAACTAATTTTGACCTTCAACCGTTTGGTGCCCATTCAAGTCTACTATAAGGAGAATAATCCTGGAATGTTTTCATCAAAAACTTTAATTTCTTTTCGACTGAAGAAAGAAAGACATGGACATCTTGGATGACATGGGGGTGAGTAAATTATCAGGAAAAGTTTATTTAAAAGTGAACTAATCCTTTAAAAGTGAAATGATATCATTCTGGTTAACCTTCATTTTGAGTGTGTACATGACAGTGTGTAACTGTGTGTTTTGTTTAGATGACTGTGTATGGAGCTTTCCTTCATCAAGGTTCCTTCTGCAGAAACGCCTTTAACCTTTTGGACCTTCTGGTCGTCAGCGTGTCCCTCATCTCTTTCTTCTTGCAGTAAGTTTCCATCCATCACACAGTTCATTCATTCATTCATTCATTCATTCATTCATTCATTCATTTGTTGTCATTTCTGCACTTAGTTCTAGTGCCATTTCTGTGGTAAAGATTCTTAGAGTATTGCGAGTGCTCAGGCCTCTTCGAGCCATCAACAGGGCAAAGGGACTCAAGGTACAGTCTCACAATGCTTTTATCCAGGTTAACATCAAAATTATCCAGCAGACTGTGCTAAAACAGCATCCAATACCATTAGGTCTGCAAAATATATTGAAATAAAATTAATATTGCAATATATTTTAGTGCAGTTTAATTAAAAACATTTATAAATCGGGTTCTGTGAATCGAGCTGCTCTGAGATGCAGAAACACATGAGCTGCAAACATGAACACAGTGTTGTGTTGTCCGCTTGTCCTCAGAGCGTGATTCAGTGTGTGTTCGTGGCCATCCGCACTATTGGCAATATCCTCATCGTCACTACTCTCCTCCAGTTCATGTTTGCTTGTATTGGTGTGCAGCTTTTCAAGGTACTTAAAATCTACATCAAATTAAAATGGACATTTATTACCTTCTTAATGCATGTTCCTGGTCTTATTTTGCATGATTTATCAGTTCTTAAGAAAAGAGTTTTAATCAGTCAGTCTTTCTTTAAAATGTAATAACTTGGTTCACTCCTGAAACAATTTTCCTTTTAAGTTGGCTGTGCAGGCTACTAGTTAATGTTAATCAATAGTTAAATCAGTATTTTCATGCTGGTTAACATTAATGTAATACCTCTTGCAGGGCCGGTTCTACAGATGCACTGATGAGGCGAAACATACACCTGAAGAGTGCAAGTATGTTGTTTGGCCATAAATAGTCATTTAATTTGCACTTACAATGACTCACTTGATTGTTTTCTGAGACTTGTGTGTGTCACTTTTTTCAGGGGCACTTTTGTGGTGTTCAAAGATGGTGATATGAACCATCCAATGGTGAGGGAAAGAGTTTGGGAGAACAGCGACTTTAACTTTGACAATGTGCTGATGGGCATGCTTGCACTATTCACCGTCTCTACATTTGAGGGCTGGCCACAGTGAGTGAGGGAAACATTCAACAAAACAGCAATTGATTTTGAATCCTCCAAACTTTAGTTGTCTTTTTTTTTTTACTTTGTATTTCACAGGCTCTTGTACAAAGCCATTGATGCTAATGCAGAGAACAGAGGACCCATCTATAACTACCGTGTAGAGATTTCCATCTTCTTCATCATCTACATCATCATCATCGCCTTCTTCATGATGAACATCTTTGTGGGTTTTGTCATCATCACCTTCCGTGAACAAGGAGAGGCTGAGTTTAAAAACTGCGAACTAAACAAAAATCAGGTTAGTCTGCATTCAAGACCATCTCATTGGATATTAAATAGGTGATGCTAAGTTATATTTCTTTTGATTTTTTTTTTTTTGTCTCATGTTATGTCTCTTTTCCTCACAGCGACAATGTGTGTATTACGCATTGAAAGCTCAGCCTATAAAGATTTACATACCCAAAAACCCCTCTCAACTCAAGTTTTGGAGGATCATCAATTCCTCTCAGTTTGAGTACATCATGTTTGTGCTCATTCTGCTCAACACGCTCACACTGGGTGTACAGGTACAAACACACACGTTTACTTTGTTATCTAAATGGAGGTATTCCATAGACTTTCATTGTTTTTATATACAGCTTGTACTGTAAATACCATCCCTTTTGAATAAGAAGTGTGCTTAACTGTACTGAATGTCCACTTGAAGTGTACTCTAAATCTTAAGTGTGTGTGTATACATATATATATGAAGAGTTCAGATGCAAAAGCCTCTAAGTGCCATCTGAAATTTTCTTCTAAAACGAACATTTTTATCAAGCTCGTATGTTTAGGTTCAGTAATTTCACTTTAATGGCAATTAATAGGTCCCTTTCATTGCCATTAAAGTTAAATAACTTAACATAAACATACAAGCTTGATAAAAATGTTCATTTTAGATGAAAATTTCAGATGGCACTTAGAGGCTTTTGCATCTGAACTCTTCATATATATATAAACTTTACAAGCAAAAAAATATAATATTAATGAAATAAAAGGCCATGACTGTTTCTTAAAGGATTAGTTCACTTTCAAATTAAAATTTCCTGACAATTTACTCATCCCCATGTCATCCAAGATGTCCATGTCCTTCTCTCTTCAGTCGAAAAGAAATTAAGGTTTTTGATGAAAACATTCCAGGATTTTTCTCCATATAGTGGACTTCAATGGCCTCCATATGGTTGAAGGTCAAAATTACAGTTTCATTGCAGCTTCAAAGCGTTCTACACGATCCAAGACGAGGAATAAGGGTCTTTTCTAGACAAACCATCTCTCATTTTCTAATTATATACGTTTTAACCATAAATGCTCATCTTGAACTAGCTCTCTTCTTCTTCTTCTCTATTAGAATTCCGGCTGTGTAGACACTGCTAAGTGTATTACTGCCCTCCACAGGTCAAAGTTTGAACTAATTGTTATATACGTGCACTAGCATATTGTATATGACAATTTAGTTCAAACTTTGACCTGTGGAGGGCAGTAATACACTTAGCAGCGTCTACACTGCTGGAATTCAAATAGAGAAGAAGAAGAGAGCTAGTTCAAGATGAGCATTTATGCTTAAAATGTATAAATTTATTTTTTTTTTTTTAGAAAATGAGTGATGGTTTCTCTAGATAAGACCCTTATTTCTCTTCTGGGATCACGTAGAACACTTTGAAGCTGCACTGAAACTGTAATTTTGACCTTCAACCGTTGGAGACCGTTTGGAGGCCATTGAAGTCCACTATATTGAGAAAAATCCTGGAATGTTTTCATCAAAAACCTTAATTTCTTTTCGACTGAAGAAAGAAAAATATGAACATCTTGGATGACATGGGGGTGAGTAAATTATCAGGAAATTTTAATTTGAAAGTTAACTAATCCTTTAACATTTAAGAACAAATAAAAAAGTTAACTTTGTCAAAACACATTTTACTTTAAAGTTTTACTTTAAATCATTGTTTTAATATTCTTTTTGTCATCCTTAAAAGAAGTATACTTGCGATGTGTTGATTAACATACTAAAGCACACATATCTGTAATGTGTTAATCAATATTACATTTAAAGTTGATATATTTTTAATTGTACTACATTGCGACTTCATTATTTTAGATATATAATTACAAATATATTTAAATACATGACATACAAGGTTCAATAGAACTGACTATATATTTTAGTTTATCATAAATTCTTGTCAGTACAGTGCATCCGGAAAGTATTCACAGCGCTTCACTTTTTCCACATTTTATTATGTTACAGCCTTATTCCAAAAGGAATTAATTTCATTAATTTCCTCAAAATTCTACAAACAATACCCCATAATGACAACATGAAAGAAGTTTGTTTGAAATCTTTGCAGATTTATTAAAAATAAAAAACAAAAAAAATCACATGTACATAAGTATTCACAGTCTTTCCTCAATACTTTGTTGAAGCACCTTTGGCACCAGTTACAGCCTCAAGGCTTTTTGAGTATGATGCTACAAGGTTTAAACACCTATTTTTGGGCAGTTTCTCCCATTCTTCTTTGCAGGACCTCTCAAGCTCCATCAGGTTGGATGGGGAGCATCGGTGCACAGCCATTTTCAGATTTCTCCAGAGATGTTCAATCAGGTTCAAGTCTGGGCTCTGGCTAGGCCACTCAAGGACATTCACAGAGTTGTCCTGTAGCCACTCCTTTGTTATCTTGGCTGTGTGCTTAGGGTCGTTGTCCTATTGGAAGATGAACCTTTGCCCCAGTCTGAGGTCCAGAGCGCTTTGGAGCAAGTTATCATCAAGGATGTCTCTGTACATTCTTGCATTCATCTTTCCCTCGATCCTGACTAGTCTCCCAGTTCCTGCCGCTGAAAAACATCCCCACAGCATGATGCTGCCACCACCATGCTTCACCGTAGAGATGGTATTGGCCAGGTGATGAGCGGTGCCTGGTTTACTCCATATATGACGCTTGCTATTCAGGCCAAAGAGTTCAATCTTTGTTTCATCAGACTAGAGAATTTTGTTTCTCATGGTCTGAGAGTCCTCCAGGTGGGCTGTCATGGGCTTTTTACTGAGGAGTGGCTTCCGTCTGGCCACTCTACCATAATTTTTTCGTTTTTTATTTTTAATAAATTAGCAAAGATTTCAAACAAACTTCTTTCACATTGTCATTATGGGGTATTGTTTGTAGAATTTTGAGGAACATTTTGAATTCAATCCCTTTTGGAATAAGGCTGTAACATAAAAAAATGTGGAAAAAGTGAAGCGCCGTGAATACTTTCCGGATGTACTGTACATTTGACAGTACACTTAGTACTTAGTAACACTGAAATGTTTCTAGCTGAAATGCTGTATATTTGTATTATGAGAAATGGAAATACTAATTGATCCTATAATATATCTTATTTCAGTATAAATTTCCTTTGGAATGGTTCTGCATAAAAATGCAACCAATCACATGTAGTCTAGTCCACTAATGATATTACATCTCTGTGACCCCACAGCACTATGAGCAGTCCAAACTCTTCAACTTTGTTATGGACATCCTGAACATGATCTTCACTACGCTCTTTACTTTTGAGATGATCATCAAACTTCTGGCTCTGAGACCTTACGTGAGACTTGCTGCACACTTTCTTTCCTCTGTCACTTCACTTTTCATTTTGCTCCAATGGTTTGACAACACGTCTATATGTGTTAGTGCCTTTACGTTTGTGCTTTTTCCTCCCTTTCCCCTCTCTCTCTCTCTCTCTCTCTCTCTCTCTCTTTGTTTTGGATTATACAGCACTATTTTATAGATGCTTGGAACTCCTTTGATGCGCTTATAGTGGTGGGCAGTTTGGTGGACATCATGATTGCAGAGTTCAGTGTATGTAACTATTATTTTAAAACTGTATCTGATCTGAGGGATTCCCATGCATGTGAACGTTTGGCGTGACAATGATTAAAGTACTATACCATTTGTTATCTTAGACACACACTCACTTATCAATTTGTATCATGTCACATCTTCTGTTTCCTGCTCCGCTGTGTGCGTTTGGAATGTCCTGTTACTGGTTCAGGGTGGAGGGGGCCATGGTGAGGTAAGAATATGCCAGTCACTTTATGAATCAGCCAAATAAGTATTCATATCTTGCAAGCTTTATATCTATTGTTCATCAACACAAAATATATACTATAAATTGTACATTTAAAATTCATAATAATACCTTAATTGTGATCAATAAGAATTTGCTGCCAACTTGCTTCCATTATTTTTAATTAACAAAGTCCCAACTAAGAAAATAAGAAAAAAATTTGACTTTCCCTCTGTTAATTAAAGGGGTCATGAACTGCATTATTTTATTATTTTATAATGTTTCCTGGGGTGCACTTATAATGTTAATATGATTTTTACATCAAAAAAAATTTTTAAAGAAAGATTTTAGCCCTCTGATTTGAACGCTCTGTTTTAAGGGGCGTTTCTGCTGTGAGACTTCAGTGTAAACGCCCACTGCTGTGATTGGCTAACATCTTTGCATATGAAAATAGCTAAGTATTACATGTGGAGCTCTCAAAAACTTTTAGAACGTTTTTACTACTACAGATCTCAAGGTTTACTAATCATGAAAAGTGTTGATTATAGCATTATATTGAGATTGTGGCATGAAAAGTTGCAGTGATGAATGAGCATGTAGCCAATCACAATAGTGACACAGTAAAAAATTTTTTTACTCACCCAAGTGTGGTGCGCTGTTTGTCGAATCCAATATAGAAGACACAGCATAATTTTTTTTACTTCAGCCTCTCTGCAAATCCAGTGCAGCTACTATGGTTTTCCACAACGTGGCGCTGCACAACATTTTGCACTCTTCAAAGGCATGTTTATCACTTAGTTGCTTGATCCAGTGTTAGCGTCATGTCTGTTATTTACCTACTACTTGTCATGCGTGAATCAGTGGGCGGGGCTACATTGGTAACAATGTAGATGTATGCGTTGATCTTCTTCTGCACAGGCTTACTTTCACCTATCTATGACATAATAAATAGGCACATTTCACAACCAGTCGTATTCTGGGCTTGGTTTAAATAAAAGCAGTTTTTGGACTAACGCGGAAACTTTCAATTCTGAAACCTACAGTATATTCTTGTAGTATGATGACCTGTTATATGTCAAAATCTCAAGGAAAATTTGTTTTCTCAATTCATGACCCCTTTAAGACACTGTGGTGTTGCTTATGCACACTCATCTTTTAAAAATATGATCTTTCCGACAAGACTAACACAAGTTCATGGTGCTGTTATGGTGACACTGTATAGAAATGTACATAAAGAAACTTTGGTCCTGGTTCATGTGGTGACACATAGAAGGTTCTAGAACAATTTAATTTATTTTAACCATTTGATTGTCTTTGGAGTTAAATTTTTCTTGACCATTTCCCAGTTTTCCACATTTTCTGACCCTTACACTTAAACAGGCTGTTTGGTGTCAGGCCTGGTATAGTTTTCACTGCCTGTCTCTCAACAAAACCTACATTATATTGTGACTGCTTCATAAAACAATTCATGTTGAAATGTGCCACTGACATGATCAAGGACCATGTTAACTTTACTTTTTGATATTATACATTAATGTTTTGTATCTCCTTCTCTTTCTCCACTTCAAAAGGGGAAAGATGGGGAAAACGCCAAAGTGTCCATCACTTTTTTCCGTCTTTTCCGAGTTATGCGACTAGTCAAGCTGCTCAGTAAAGGTGAAGGCATTCGGACCCTCCTTTGGACCTTCATTAAATCTCTACAGGTGAGAAATTTGGGAAACAAACAAGCTTACTAGACTCCCTCATTCTCAATTCCCTTATTTGTTTCATGTCTCTTTGCTTACCTTCAGGCACTGCCATATGTCGGCCTACTCATTGCGATGATCTTTTTCATCTATGGTGTGATTGGAATGCAGGTGGGTTCATCTTAATACGATTGCGTATGTTCATTCTCTCTGTCCTCTCCTTCTACTCACTTGAGAAACATTCTAGATTGGGAAGTTTAAACTCTCTTTGCTTTGGTTCCAGACATTTGGGAAGATAGCTATAGATGACGACACTGAGCTCAGTCGGAACAACAATTTCCAAACCTTTTTCATGGCTGTACTGCTGCTTTTCAGGTAAGAGTACAGCAGCCTTAGCCATCTGGTTGATATTTGACTTGAGATTAGATAATGATCTGCTTTTTTTCTCTGGTTAGTAAATGGTTTGAAGTAAAGTTTTGTTGCGTGTCTTCAAACCCAGATGTGCAACGGGTGAACAGTGGCAGCAGATCATGCTTGCAGCACTGCCAGGGCGTCGGTGTGACCCAGAGTCTGACATTGAGCCAGGGGAGGAGTACAGCTGCGGAAGCAACCTGGCGTACCTCTATTTCATCAGTTTCTTTGCACTCTGTGCCTTCCTGGTAAGGGATAAAACATCATCAGTTTTGCATTCCCCCCAGAAACTTTGCATTCCGGTCCCAACACTTTTCCATTTGCATGCAAAAGTTTTGCATTCTCTTGCAGATGTTTTGTGTTAACTCGCAAAAGTTTTGCTTTGAAGGTGCAGCAAGCGATTTCTGTCAATCGCTGTTGAAGTGTATCGTCTGAGCACCACAACATACTTGTAGCCAATCAGCAGTAGGGGGCGGATACTCTCGTGATGGGGGAGGAGAGAGAGTGAACAAGAGGGAGATTTGAAGTAAGACTGTAGAAAGAAAGATGGCTGAGAGACATTACTAAAGAGAGAAGGTCAGAGGAATATCACTGGAAAAGAAGGATTATGATCAGACAAAAACTTTAGGACTCACATTAACATTGGAAAAGCTTTCCAGCGCTGGAGACACCTAACCAGTGGTTTGGTTTTCACAGAAACAAGATATGCTGTTGTATTAATGTTAGCTATAGTAACAGGACAGTTTTGAGTGTCATTGTTTGTCTGGAGCTGTTGGCGACTAACAATGAAATCTTGCTTGTATACTTGTGTATTGTATGTTCATTTTTTGTTCTTCCTTGTCGTTCATACATCATCTTTGCTGTATTTCTTCCGAAGCATTATTTTGTTTCACTTCAGCTATGATAAAGAGACATCCACTCTTGTATTGCTAGAGCAATGAAGGGAAGGGTGTGTGGAGGGTTGCCAGGTTTTCACAACAAAACCCGCCCAATTGCTATTCAAAACTAGCCCAATCGCATTTCAGGGGGGTTCTCCATTTAAAATCGCATTCCGGGGGGGAAAATCCATGTTTTTGGTGGGGTTCCCTTAGTAAAATTCGCATTCCAGAGGCTAAATATCATGTTATGTGGGGTCGCTTCAACCCGCGGCAACGGTGTAGCCCAATTCCGCGGGATTCTGCGGGTTGATTTCAAATATCAGCAGTGTTTCTCAGAAATTGCTTACTGCACTTTTAACTTGCAAAAGTTTTGCACTCTCTTGCTGATTGGGGATTGAAATAATATGAAGTTGGAGAAAAAACGTCAATACTTTTTCTAGCAAATGCAAGTTTTTTGGGGGAAAATACAATACTTTTGTGAGCAAACATAAAGTTTCTCAGGGAACAATATAACTTTCAAAAATCCATCTCTGAAAATAATAAACAAATTTGTTTATTGATTAATCTGCATTTTCTCAGATCATTAACTTGTTCATCGCTGTCATCATGGATAACTTTGAGTATCTGACCAGAGACTGGACTGTGCTAGGCACTCATCACCTCGATGAGTTTAAACGAGTCTGGTCAGATTATGACCCAGAAGCCACGTAAGTGATTTCACACATCCACAAACATTGTGTCTGTTTTTATGATAGCATAACTAAATCCCACAGTCTTAAATAAGTATGTATATTACATTTATAAATACTATTGCATCTCTTTGCATCAGGGGAAGGATTAAACATCTAGATGTAGTCACCATGTTGCGCAGAATTCAGCCTCCGCTGGGCTTTGGAAAACTCTGTCCACATCGAGTAGCATGTAGGGTAAGGACATTTGGATTTGTACAATAACTGGTGAACAATTAAATGAAATGGGTGAAAAAAAGTCCTGTATACTTACATTTTAGCAGGAACCCAAGCCTCCAGGCTTTAGTGTCACATGATCCTTCTAATATGCTGATTGGTGCTCAAAATACATTTATTATTATTATTAGTGTTGAAAACAGTTGTGCTGTTTAATACTTTTGTGGAAAGCATGATCAATTTTGCTTTCTGGGTTCTTTGATGAATAGAAAGTTTAAAAGAACAGCATTTATTTGAAACAGAAATCTTTTGTAACAATATAAAAGTCTTCTTGATTAATTTAATACATCCTTGCTTAATAAAACAATTAATTTATTTAAATACCCCAAACATTGAACTGTAGTATATGTAGAGACCAAATTATCATAGAGACTTGTTAGGCCCAGTAAACAACCACCTAGCAACCACCCAGAACACACTAACAGCCCCATTTCAATATGCTCCACTTAGCAGTATCCTGGCAACCATTCATATCTACTTTTCTGTTTCTCTCTGCCCATCTCTCTCTTTCTCTTTGGCAGAGACTGGTTGCTATGAATGTCCCTCTTTATCCTGATGGCACTGTGTCCTTCAACGCCACCCTGTTTGCTCTTGTTAGAACTTCACTCAAGATTAAAACAGATGGTGAACTTCTGCACATACACACAAACTCACTAACATACAATACAATACACTTACTTCTGCCAATTCTGACATGTACAAGTGAGAACGTTAGTAATTGCTTCCATAAATTAAACTTCAATGGAAAAGTATGATACTTGTAGATTTAAAGACTCTGTTGTATGATTTTTGACAAACACTACAGCAAAAATGAAGCCTTTATCTATGCTAAATACAGTAATACAGTACCTTTCCATTCAACACAGGCCCCATTGACCAACAGAACGAGGAGCTGAGAGCTATCATCAAAAAGATCTGGAAACGCACCAAACCCAAACTCCTGGATGAAGTTATACCTCCCCCTGCAGGTATAGTATGTTGCAATAATATCTTCTTATAGGCTTTACGTGCTTAATGTGGACAGCCAACACCATATATACAACTTTTCTCCCTCTTTTTTTGTCTTTTTAAAAATCCATCTCTCTACGTTTCAGGGAATGAGGTAACTGCAGGAAAGTTCTATGCCAGCTTCCTTATTCAGGACTACTTTAAAAAGTTTCGTAAGCGAAAGGAGAAAGAGAGGAAGAAGAAAGGCAAGGACAAGTCAGCCTCTCTCCAGGTAATGAATTATGACGTGCGTGTGCGTGTGCGTGTGCGTGTGCGTGTGCGGTCTTTTCTTGACTTTTCATTTTTCAGTGACATCATGTCTAGTCCACACAGGACAAAAGGCCATTTATGTGCAGGAAATAGGGAGTCATAGAATTAGAACTATTTCTGAGCATAAACAACATATTTGAGCAAGAAAATAACAATTAACTTAATTTGCTCAAATGGACACATTCAAATAAATTAAAGCTGAATTGGGAAGCATGAACCTTATTATTTCTTATTTCAAGTGAATCTTTTTCTTCACTGTAACTCATGCTCTTGTTATGCTGTTGTGCATGTCATTTCAGACGACCTCTTTAATACATTGAGTATTTTTAAAGTAACAACAATCAATGCAAATTTCTAAGGCCTCTAAATTATCAGCATGATCAAAAGTTTGCTGAAAAACCTGCTATACACAATCTACAACATGCTTTCTGTTTCCTGATTGTTTACACTTTTTAGCAAGTAAAAAGTATTTTAATATTATTCTAAAAAAAGTCCACCTTCAAGTTGTGGTACCCGTTTTTTGTTTTTGTTTTTCTGTAAAAATTTGACAGAATTTTATAAAGTAAACATAAAAATACCTTTTAGATTGTTAGTAATATTTCAAGATGAACACTTAGTGAAATAAAGCAGCTTAGGTTTACTTGATTTTCCATACATTTTTAGAAAAATCGTGTTAAAATGTAAGCATCAAATATAACATAACAGGCTATTGAGAAAGTTTATTTAAATATCTCTGAATGATCATTGTATTGCATTGCATTATATTTTTGCTCCCATCAATTAGAAATACAGAGCTTTGATCATAAAACTAAGAATTTAAACATCTTACTAAGTCATATTGTGGGTGATATAGAATGACAACTAATATTTCTATGTATTTTATACAAGTAGTCTGCTATACTCTTATAAAGATCTCATTGATTTACATCACAAGCTAATGGAATTTCATCTTACTTTTTGCCATATAAATATATGCTACCAAATTGCATATTTTTGCTCAGTTTGGGCCTTTTTCCCTCCTTGAGTATGAGCTCCATATTCTCATACTACATAATTTTTGCATTATTCTGTGCAACCCTAGTGCAGGTAGATACATTTTTTTAGCATCACTGGATTTCAGCCTGGCTTTGACATGACTCTCATCTTGTGTGGTCCAGGCTGGGTTACGCACACTACAGGATTTGGCCCCAGAGATGCGTCTGGCTATGGCGATGGAGGATGAGGAAGGGCTGGAGGGGGAGATGATAGAAGAAGACGAGTTCTTCAGGGTGAGAACACTTGGGAATAGTTCATTGAGTGTGCTTTAAACTAACCGACAGCATGCCAGATCAATAAACCTTAACCTAAAGTGCCCCAATTATGATATTTTAAAGGTTCCTAATTTTGTTTTGCCGGTCTCCTACAATTTGTTTACAATGCATTCAAGTTCAAACAACACATATATTTTCTCAAAATATTCATTGCAATAACAATGCAAGTTTTACTGCATAGAAAAGAACGAAAACCGCGTTTTCTCAACATGTCGACAACACAAACCAAATTCTTCCAGGCCTCGGCTACAACTAGTGTATAAAAGCAGGTCATAGTAGATGTTTTTCGTGGGCAGCCAATGTAGAGCATTATGCAAATATGTTACAATCCTACATAGGTTCGTGCAGGATGTAAGACTGGAATTACAAATGACCTTTTTCTGGCAGTTCAGAATTGGTTCCTTCTTTTGAAGGACAATAACTCTCTATCATGCATTTTGATCATTGAACCTCTGCAGACCTCACATTTACATTTACAAACAGCTACATTACACAATATGGGAAAGTTAATGTTCCAAAAAGCATTATAGGGGCACTTTAAATTGTAAATATAAAATAAAAAGGGTAATACTTTATTTTACAGTGTCCTTGTCACACATTAGATGTACCTAGATGTAGTTCATATAAGCTGCGAATGCTCTGCATACCCAAGCCATTCGTGGTTTTGCTAATTAATATTAACACAAATTACTATAAAAAAAATGTCCACCTTGTTTGAGGTGTACCATAAACCTTACATGATAACATTTTGGTAGTAGGCCTACGTATGTAACCGTCATTTATTTATTTGCCAAACAACGGTAATTCTCTTCAAATCTGCCAGTTGCGGAGGTTTTTTTGGGGTAAGCGGATCCACAGCAGCTTTGGCGCCTACGCTCTGTTGTTATGTATCGCCATCACTGTCCTGCATTCTCATTGGTTTGCTGTCATATGGTGGACTTCATGCGTGGAGAAAGCTGTCCTCGAATCACTCGCCCAAGCGAAAAAAATGCTGTTGCTGCCAGATCTCAATCAACGAAAATCCCATTGTAGTTGATACAAAACTAACTAAACTAAATCAAATGGGAAAACAGTCATTACTAAATCTATTTTCATAGTATTTTATTTTCTCCATAGGGAAATTATTTTTTTACGAAAACTGTTAAAGACAGACCTACCATAAGTAGACCTACTGTAAATATCCAAGGTTGTTAATTGATTGTCTATGCATTTGTTAAAGTTATCAATTGCATTATTTCAAAGAATACTGAAGATTAAATAATAATAAAGATTTTATTTATTATATTTATATTTTACTTTTAAAGTTTTTTTATTTTAGCCTATTTATAATAGGCTGCTAATATTTATTATATTATACTTATTTTTAATTCTTAATTTAAAAAAGACTTCTGGCATACATTTAAATTGACACCTACCATGGTGTTTCTAATTTGTTGTCTCTGATTTAGATCTGATGCTGTGTTCAAAATCACCATTCACTATTCCCTACTTTACCCCACTAATATAGTCCACTTGAAGGAGTGAATGAAAATGAGTGAGAGAATTCGGACACTAAGTGCGCTGGAAGGGCTGCCGCTTTTACATAGTTTGTGCTTGCTATTTAATATTCATTTTATGGAAACTACGTATAAACCTTAAACAATTTACTAATCAGGTAAATGGAATTTATACCTGTATGATATTATGCTGTAGCCACATTGGACCAGTGCGCTTTGGAAAATGGATGGATGAATGATTCAGCTGAGAGCGCCATCTTCTGGTGAGACGTGGGAATTCATTTGGCTTGTGACTCTTACAGTGCATTATGGGTATTCTCTAGCCGTGAAGCATACATCAGTTGTACAACAAGTGCAATTACAAAAATACAGCATATTTTGCAAACGCCCTTTCGCGCGTTGCGCCTCCCTCACCTCAAACATCACAAACACAGTCTTATGGGTGCTTGAGCAGGAATGTCTCAACAAGTAAAAGTAATCTCCTTTCACTTAAAGGTCCGACATATAAGGAATACTTTTAGTTGTGTTGCTACTTGCTATGTGTCATGAGAGTAAGCAACTGAGTAGCTAACACTGTCCAGAGCAAACCCGAGCGTCTCGCTTATTATAAACATCATTTTGACATGACACGCCACCCAGCATAACCAGTTAAAAGTCACCGCTCGCTACTGGTACTTAGAGTAATAACAGAAATTTATGCATAATTACATGCATAAACTCTAAACCAAATGCTAATCTAAACTAATAGTAAGTACAATTTGTTAGTTAATATCGCTCAGTGCTTAATTGTATAATTATACTGTAACAAGGACACTTAAAATCAAATGTATTACAACTATTAATTACAACTGTAATTTTAAGGTGTCCTTATGCATTATAAAACTACATATAGACAAGTCTCACTGCAACTACAGTTAATTCTGTTTCCCTTGACATCTGCAGAGTGACAGTGTCTTCAGTGATGCTCCTCCCACACCGGTTATGTCCACCCCCAGAAGCACCCCTATGCCCCCCCATCTGGACGAGACCACAGTGAGCATTGAGCATCCTCCTAGAATACGCAATGGGAGCTTAATGTTGGAGGAGGCCCTGATGGACTCCCGTCCGGCCTCTGCCCTATCCGAAAATGAAGTGATAGTTGATCAGCCTCAGAGGTTGTCTCCCCTGCCCAGCAGGTGGGCCTCAAGTCACAGCAAACTCACCCCACTGTGGATACTGAATACCAACCCAAGGCAAGCAGCACACTAAGATAAGAGACAAAAGAATAGAATTATACCTGTATAATTAGAAGCTACTGTACTGAATGTAGAGAACTCTAATGGCTTGATTTGGAGTGTCAGGACCTAAAAGTTGTTTTGAGGGATTTTGACTGAAGGATGGGGTATTTGGTCAGATTTTAGTCCAAGACAAAATCTGTTGTAAAGGGCCTGTAATTTGATAACTGTCAGTTCACAAATCACAGCTTTGAGATGATGCAAAAACGCAATTTTCTTTGCAATTTAACATTATGGTAACTGAAAATACGCTAAGTAATTTTGGGGAGTTGGAATGCTTGCCAAGCTTGACAGACATGCCGTGTAGATCTCATGCTCTATAGTATATTCTAAAATGGGAGTATGGCTGGTGTTTTCAACCTTTACATACCCAGCGATCTCTGAGTCAAAACCAGTATACAGTATCTTTCATCAAGAACATTAACCACCATTAAAACATTATAAAATACTTTCTTTCAGTTATTACTATTAGCAGATTAGTAGTTTGAAACATCATGACCCCCCCGGAGTACCAGCAGGGACACCTGGTTGAAAACCCCGGCCCTATAAAGTAAGAGTTTACAATTTAACAGGATAGTTCACACAAAAATTAAAATCCCTGACGACTAACCCTAATTTAACAGTCTATTTTACTGTGAGAGTAAAGACGTATAAATGTCAAATAAATGCTGTTCCATTGAACTTTCTATTCATCAAAGAATCCTGAAAAACGAAGAAAATGGTATCATTGTCCAGCTTAAATAAATTCAGTATTGATTCATTCCGTTGTAAAAATCAATAGTTATTAATTTAGTTAATTTATCTATATATCAGCACTGGAGAAAACAGTGTTGTCATTGTAAGTTAGTAAATGATGACAGAATTTTCATTTTCGGGTGAACTATCACTTTAAGGCACGTTCACAACAAGAGCAAAGTGACAATAAAACTATGTGGTCTTTTTCATGGGATGGCATAATGTAAGTAGAACACATTCCCAATTTGTCATTAACTGCTTTGTTTAGCTGCTTGTTGCTGCTGTAGATTTTTAATGTTTCCTTTAACTCATACTTAAAGACTCGGCTCTGAATATAGCTAGAGTGCCAGTACTGGACACATGGCTCAGTAGTCTTTTTCATATCAAAATATGTGGTGAAAATTCACACTCTGTGTTAATATGCTTTAAGGCAGTACATTGTAACATTTACTGTCAAACATTTACTGTATTTTGCATCTCCTTGTCTTAAGGCTGGAATACACTACACAACTTTCGCTAGGATTTTTGCCTTGATTTGCAGGGTGCTGCAATGCTAGGTGCTGAAAGTCAGTCAATCTGCAGATTTTGGCCAGTCGGAATTGACAGATTTTGCAGAAAATCTGATGGGCACAGACTCAAACTCTGATTTCATCCAATTGGAAGATATCAAAATATGTTTGATATTTTCAGCTGATTTTAGAATACATATTGTTTTCATTTGATGTGCATTTCCTAGCAAGGTGCGAGTTTGTTGTGTTCAGAATGACTTGAAAGTCTGGTAATGGTGATCCTCAGTCATTTAGTCCGGTGTTTCCCAACCCTGGTCCTGGAGGTACACCAACAGTGCACATTTTGGATGTGTCCCCTTATCTGAATTATTGGTGTGCCTTCGGTAACAAGGTTGGGAACCACTGGTTTAGTGTATGATGACCAGTTTACCTCTTAAAGGCCCCCTGTAGTCAATTTTATCCCTTAAAACTCATCTTTGATCACCAAAATGACATATTTAAAAAATTTTCCTGTGAAAAAAAAAAATCTTCATGCCTTAAAATAGCTTGAATGTAACTCTACACCCTTGCCTCATTTAGTATACGCAGATCTATGAATATGCTAATTAGCTCCGCCTCCACTCCACGAGCTCAGAGATTCACTCGGTCTACTTACTGAGGTAAATGCTGCACAATGGAAATCGCTTTTTACAATGTCAGACACATGATGGTAATTAATATGATCAGCCTTTTGCTAGACTACATTATCAAACAGATGCTAGTAATGTGTTGCTAGTGTTACACAAACCATGTTCCCTTTCGCCATCTGAGTTAGACAGCTGCCTTTGAACAACTCAGAACGTCAGTGAAGAAAGGTATATAACATTGTAATATACATCAGCACCGGCTATAGTTTTACATCAACAGAAAAATATACCGGGATAACCTGGCCTCTCTTGAGACTCTCCTGCTTCAGAGCAGTCAAGGTTAATGATATGCTAAAGCTCGCCGGCACGTTGATGTGATTGGTTACAAGGTAGCTTGTGATGTCACAAACACCAGCAATTTCAAACTGCGTTTTTGAAACTGTCTTAAGATCACTGCAGTTTTAAACAGATAATACTCAGTAATGGTGTTTACTTATGAATTTGCACATGGTTTGTCTTAAAGCATATTAAAAAGTACATGATGTATAGTGTTTTAAAGTATGTTCAAATTTTGTCTCAGATTGAGTTGTGTAGTATATTCCAGCCTTTAGAGAAACTTTGATTTTTCACTTTAACATCTTGAAAGAACATCATTGTGGAGCATTATCAGCCATTGTAGCATTGGCTTATTGCAGTTAGCATGAAGAAATGCAGGTAACAGGAAAATTCTTCATACTCTCAAAAGGTATTTGAAGAAATTCAAGAAAATTCCAGAGTTAACAGGATGACCTCAAGATTAAGGATTTTTTTTATATGATCTTAATGTATTTCTTATTAAACCCTCATATTCAGGACTGATACAACTACAGCTTGTGATTATATTCCTTCCCCATCACCGGATGGAGGAATGCAAAATGGGGGAGTCACAGGAGTGGTCGTCATTCCACAAGGAGATGGAGGACCAGTCACAGGAGGAGCCATGGAAGGAGTCACAGGTGGAGGTGAAGGAGTCACAGGAGGAGCAGTCATAGGAGGAGGAGTACCAGAGAGGGCATACCCTGCAGAGCAAGGTGCTGTCAACAAGGAGGACCCTCAGAGTGCTGTCTCACATGATAGGTGAGTAGGAAATGTTTTACTACCCATAATGCACCAAAATAATTAATTGCCCTGATATACTTCAAGTGAAATTTTGAATGAACTGGTGTGACATCATTTCGAACACAATCAGGCCAAAACGAAGTTCATTTGGAGTTCGAAACAGCTTGGCAAAGTGAACTTTCCAGAAAGGTTTGCTCCGGCTGGTAAATGTCTTCAAACTACCACTGGTCCATTATGATTACATAATAGATAGGAGCTTCTGGGACTCTGCCTTCTTTGATGTGGAAATATTCTCCGGTTAATTTCTTCTGTTCAGCCCAGAGGTCAGACAACCGCAAGTAAAAGCATGAACCCACCGGCAAGCTGCTTTAGAAATTAAAGTTGTAATTCTAATCGAAAGCCACACTTACTCTGTTTTTTTCATGTTTAATATTGTAAAGCTGCTTGTTTTAAAGTTATCTATTATATAAAGTGCTACATAAATAAACATGACGTGACTTGATTTGACTGGAGTGCCAAATTGCAGAGCCGGTGCAAACATATCCAGATCGCAATCAGATGCTTTCTTAACTGCCGTTTTTTCACCTCTTTCAGTTTTGTTGTTTATTTTGTTATTGAGAGGAAAGCACACTTACATATTTATCTGACCACCACTCCCAGCAGCACGGGTGGCATTAGGTTGTTCATTGACAGTGCACCACTGCAAAGGTTTTTTTTAAACTTCTGTGTGAAGAATGAAAAAGAACTTTGTTGTGAATATATCAGGGCCTTCACATGACTCAAACATCAGTCTGTCTGATATATAACAAGCTTTTCTCACAAATTAATATATATCTGTCTGATTTTGTGATAATGTTTGAACAGACAGTGGTTTCCTGAGGTTCCTTCGGCACAAACTGCAGCACCTAATGGGAGAAGTGAATGTGTGGCCCCAGTTCAGCCCATTGACAATAACAGCAATAGTTACCAAGGCAACAGCCAAGATGCTGGTGGCTACAATGGCAATGGTTACCCTGGAAATGGCTACAATGGGAATGGGACCAATGGGACTGGTTATCCAGGCTATCGTTACTCCAGCAATGGCTATAGCAGCAATGGCTACACTGGTAATGGTTATCACAGTAATGGATACAATGGTAACGGATACAACGGTAACGGATACAACAACAATGAATACAATGCCAATGGTTTCGCTGCACGGCGACGCATGCTTCCCCCAACTCCCTTAGGTAAAACCAACTGTTATCTTTCTGCAATGCAAAAGAAAGAATGTGTTAAACTCTTCAGTGAACCTAACATTGTTTATTTTTCCTTTTCCGTATCTGTCAGGCCAAAAGCCAAACTTTAACATCCAGTGTTTGAGAAGGCAGGGCAGCAATGAGGATCTCCCGATCCCAGGCACTTATCACCAAAACTCCCCACCTTGTAGGGCACGAATGCAGGTAACTTTTCTCCAGATTTGGAACTGTATCTCTGTAGGCGGCACCAACACTGACAATCACCAGAATACAGTACGTCACTTCTCAGACATTCCATGACCCCACAGTCGCCAATTCAAGATGTTCAACTGGCAAAAAAAAAGTATACCTTTTGTATACAATCTACTACATGTCTTCTGGTGGATTATCCAAGAAGATGTGCACACATTTTATCTTTGATGATTTGAATAAAGTAACAATAAGAATAACTTTATTGTTATTGATATATCAAAATCAATATTTAGTGGATTTAAGCAACTGATACTTAAAGGTGCTCTATGTAAGTGTTTGACTGTACTAAAGCATAAAAATACCATAATGTATTTGCAGATATTTATTGAACATGCTCAGTTCACATACTAATTTCTCTGAAAACTATTGCTACAGCCAGTTATTTTACTTTGAAATTTGCGTTCCATGTCAGAATTTCTGTTTTTGTTTTGGTCTGTGCAAGACCGCACGTTGCCAATTTACCCAATAGTATTTAGCCACCCGGGTTGCCGGTTGGCAGAAAACACATGCAGTGAATTGCAGCCATGGAAGCCAGCGATCAAACTGGGTCAGAGATCGCAGATTCTACCCGACCTAAAAAGCCTCAGCATCCATCTAAAAATCTCTATGAACGAGAACATATTAAAACGCGATATCAACTCATCAAATCAATAAATCAACTAATTATTACAATGTGTAAGTCTCCTTGCCTTCCAATGTCAGTTGAGCTCGTTCCTGTTGCGTGTCTTCAAACTGGAAACCCGCGTGAGCGTCTAGTTTGAGGAGGAGGGGTAGGGGGCAAACAATATTTTGAATTTGGACTGCAGTACCTATTCCAACCACTAGCTGTCATTCTTACATAAAGCACCTTTAATATTTATTGAACAAATATTAAAATTGTATCAAACATGATACAGCAAGCATTTTAAATATATTTATTTCAGTCATCATTGCAATGCATTTCGTGGTACTATTTCTACCATGATAAAAATGATAATGAAATCATTTAATCATTAAATTAAATGAATTGTTGCTGCTGTGACTTTTTACAGTTTTTTTTTTTTTTTTTTTTTTATTTTCTTTTGTCTTTTTTTNTTTTTTTTTTAATTGCTTTGGTGCAATTTTCACAAGCAATTGGTAAATTTTCAAAACTCTTATTACTAATATCACAACAGATCATCAAAAGTGCACTTTTTTCAAACATTTCAACATTTTCAATTGTGTTCACAAATCACAAAGTATCCTTTTCACTATACAAAATGTTTCATTCACAGTAACTGCCTTTCATAATGCTATTACTATCAAACTTTTCATTTTCATCTCTTTTCATTTGTCTATTATATAATCCAACTTAACTTAATGGTTAATCAGTGAATCATTTGGTATACCTATAGATTTCTATAGATATTGATTCTATAGGCATAGTTTCTATAGAACTTATTTGCAATTTTCGATATGGATAACCAACTGTAATGAATTCTTTTTTACATTATAAGCAATTTATCTTAGATAGAATTTTCAAAGTGTGCATGCGTGCGTGAGACAGAGAGACAGAGACAGAGGATACATTGAAATTTGTGAACACAGAGCAGGACAGAGTACAAGGGAAAAGAAACAGTCAATGACTATAACATCAGATTGATCAGAGATGCATCAGAAGAAGAGAAACAGATGGCATCATTTTACATTATAGTATGCCATGTAACACTGTAAACAGAGGCATTATCATGGTAGAGACTGCCACATTACTGTAACTCACCCTTATAAAGGTCAACTACAGTATATATTCAGTCATATGACAAAGTGAGAACATTTACTGTATTGGCAGCAAACCCTGTTCTACACAAAACCTCATGACTGTGTCATACTTCATCACACCTTTTGAAAACACACTGAATAGATGCAATTACAAACATTATGGATTTATGTCAATTCTGTAAGTTAGGTAATGTAAGTGTATTTTCTAATTTTGGCATCTTTAGCCTGTGTAATAATTTCAGCAACAAGGGTGATTTGAAACATGTATCTTGCATTGTTTGCTATTGTATTAACTGATTGTTAAAGTACTAAACTGAAAGAAGATCATACTGTTGTGTTTCTGTGATTAAACCAAATGTTCTCGTTACATATCACAATGATCAGCACATTGTAAAATTTACTGTCCAAGTATTTTGCATCTTCTTGATCAACATTAGTGAGAGATATAACTTATCTATCTTTTTATAAATGCAGCCTGCTCTACCTTGTTGATTTTCACTATAAAAATATTCTTGCTACAATTTTCTCATTTATATTAATTATAAATAATAATAATATATAAAAATGATCTATATATAAATTACATTTAATATACATTTTTACATTTATATTTAAAATATATATATCTTGTCAAGTCAAGTCAAATTTATTTATATAGCGCTTTTTACAATTGGTAATTGTTTCAAAGCAGCTTTACATATTATTACATATTGTCACTTCTGAAATTATTTTTTTTGACTACCACATAGCAAAATAGATTTCTTTGATTATAGAAGCAATAAAAATACATTTATCATCAATAAATTATAATAAAACCCTAATGTATCAAATATGATACAAAAACAAGTATGCAAAAAATATAATTATAAAATATATTTAAAAAAAAACATTTCATTTTAAAACTGTATAAATTAGATACATTTTCTGACATATTTCTTCATATCTCAGGCTTTACAGAGTTGAAAAGAAAGGATAATTTAGATATATCAATTATATATAGAATAAAATATATCACAATATATATCATTATTTTGAGAATGCATCACCAGCAATTTACCATTAACACAAAATCAGCATTGAACAACAAAAATAAAATGAATCATTAAAAAAAGTTTCACTGTTTTCACACGTAGAATAAAAGGATTTTCTCACCTGCTTCCACAGACAAACAACAGCTACGACTCACGGCGAAGCAGCATTTCATCTGGGGTTTCTTCTGCCTCTTGGGTGAACAACCAGGCCAGACGGGGTCGTCTCCTCTACGCCCCCCTCATTCTAGTGAACGAGGTGGGGGGCACTGAGGCAATGTGGGGTGACACCAATGGCAGTGCCAGCCTGCCAGCGTCAGCCCGTCCCGGGTGGATTGGCAGTGGAATGGCAGGTGTAGCCCAGCAGCCTCGGGCGTACACCACTCTCAGAGTGCCCTCCCAACACAGCCCCGGATACATAGAGAAGGGAAGCGCTGACAGCCTCGTGGAGTCGGTAAATAAGCTTCCTGTATGGTGGATCAAATAACCCTAAGTAAAAAGGATAGTTGTTCAGCAGGTTCAGTGGCTATAAAAACTATTCAAGCTGGACTTTTTGTTTTGAAACTTTAGAGGGGTCATGAAATGGAAAATCAAAATGTTCTTGATATTTACACATATAAGAGGTTGCTCTAAAATAAAAACATACTGCAAGTTTCATCTCAAAGCTAACTCCCCAGTTCCCAGTTTCAAATATGAGATTTCCATCTTTCTGAAATGCTAGGCTTTGAAATTCACATTTGAAGTCGTGATGCCACAGTTTTCTTCTATGCCCCTTTACATGCATTTGTAAATCAAAAAGTGGCACTGCTGTCAAAAAAGACTGTCAGACATCGTTCTGTCCCTGGATGTAGACAAACCTCACCTCCCTTCCAAAATATCAAACTATTAGAAATACATGGATGGTTTATTTATAATCTAGTTTATTTTTAATAATGTGTCTGAGCAATTGAACAAGAATGTTTTTATTTGTTCATCTCATTTCACAATGGACACTTCAAAAGATTTTCAACATGCTGCCGGTTTTTCCTCACTATCTTGTATTGAAAGTTACAGCAGTGCCAAGTATTTTATCCTCGGAGACAATGGTTGTGGCTGCATTGGTTCATTTTAATCTGACCCAGGCTCAAACATATACGGCTCTATTAAAGAGCTGGCCATCTCGACATCAAAACACACGTCACACATGCTGTGGATATGGTGCGATGAAGTTCGCCAATCACAGCAGTGGGAATTTACTTTTATTTTTACGTTTCTGAAAGAGCCCCTGAAATGAAGTGTTTGTGACAGAGAGTGAAACTGATTATGGAAAATGATCATATTATCAACAATTTAACTTTGTGACGCTAAGCAAGTTCATAAGCTAATCTCCAGAAATGTAAATTTGTGAAGTGCATTTCATGACCCTTTTAAAATGAAGAAAAATTCTCTTCAATAATTCTAAATATAAACTTTAAACCCCATTTAATATGACACCTAAATTACCAGTGCAACTAACTGCTTCTAGCATGTGTGTAGTAAGTGGATTTCAGCTGGTTGTAGTGTAAATCTGATCCAATTTCTGTGATGTTTTCTTCTCTTTTTTTTGTATCTTTTAGATCCTGATCTCTGAAGGCTTGGGTCTATATGCAAAAGACCCCAAATTTGTTGACTTTGCAAAACGGGAAATTGCAGATGCCTGTCACATGACTATTGACGAAATAGAGAGCGCTGCAACTGACCTTCTAAGTCAAGGAAGGGCAGGGCAACCAGTCGGGCGCTTCGAGGAGGATCTGTCTGATGAGATGAACTGTGTTATATCATACTAAATGGGTTTCAGTTTGTTGGGGAAAGCAGAACATAAATTGTCAGTGTGAGTGTGATGTTCCCTGCATCACAAAATCATATACATTTACCTCTTCATTTTCAACTCAGTTGAGCAGAGTTAATTATATTCAATTCCTTCAGTAGATAAGGAACTTGTGGTGACCACAATGGCCCGTATATCCCAATTGCTTTGCACATAAGTTTAGTAAGAGCCTAACCAGACCACAAGATGAGCTATATTAGTCTATGATTACAAGTCCTGAAGCAATTTCTGAAGAGACAGACTTTGTGAGATCATAAAGTCAATATCTAAATTTGGTAAAACTTGCCCATTTATGATGAAAGTATGTGTGCTTGTGGAAGTCTTCATTTTTCACAAGATTAATTAGCCTAATAAAAGACACAAAGAGCCAATATCTTTCCTATGACTGGATTACACAAACCTACAGGGAAATGTATTTTACTAATGTTACCATTATACATTTACGGGCTCACGTACTTCTCTCATTCAGCACAAATCCAAATGTTTCCATGGTTGCGATGTAACATTTAATTGCTAACCTATTTATTTTGTAAACAAACCTTTGTGCTTCATTTGTGTGGTAATATTCACTTAAACAGCATTCACATACAAAAAGATGTTTTGGCGTACCACCACCAGTTGTACCGTGCCACCGCATTATTCTGAAATGACATGATTTAAAAAAAAAAATATGGGATGGGAGGGAAAAAAAAAAAATATATATATATTCAAAGCTTTTGCGTTCCACTGAGAAACTGTTTGCTCAAAGATATTTGCGTTCTCTCGCAAACTTTTGAGGTCTCTCACAAAGATTTGTGTTCGCTCGCAAAACCTGTTGAGTTCGGACAAACACTTCCTGTTTAATTTCCCACTCGCAGTGGTTCAGACAGCTGCGTATGTTAAAAATGGAGCAGTTCTGAGTTGGTTCTTGGACTCAAGTATAAAAAAAATAAATAAATAAAAATATGGTCAGCGCTTGGTTTAAGGCAAGTGAAAGACACCTGAAAAGGAAATTATGCAAAAGAGGATTGTCTCAAGGGAAAAGTTACTCAGGCTTAGTGGACCCGGTTGTACGGAGCCCCTAAAGGGACATAGAGAAGAAAAAAAAAAATATATGACTGGAGGAAAAACTATTTGGCAATGTTGAGTTCACTCGTAAAGAATGCAAAGGATTTGTGAGCGAATGCAAAGTTTCTCAGGTGAGCGCAAAACATTTGAGAGAAAACGCAAAAGCATTGAATTATTTTTCCTCGCAGTTTTTTCCACCATGTCCCCTTAGTCTGTAGTTTTCTGCACATAATGTGGTAAAGGGTTAATATGTCAGCAGTATGGATGAACTTCATGAACAAAAATTATGCTTTTGCTAGAGAGGAAACATGTAAAATTTGTTTTGCTGAGTTGGCTCATTTATCACCTGATTAAAAAGACACATTGAACAGTATAAAGTTAAATTATTTTATTTCTTAGCTACAGTAAATGAAAAAAAATTCAATTTCAGTGAAGCAAAAAACACTTTAGATTAGATTTAGAAAAGAGTGCTGAACTTCCTTCTGCTTTAATCCAGAAGGACAGCACAGCTGAAAGGCTGCACCCACTACTGTACAGGCGTGAATCATTACTTTATCAAAAGTAACTTTTTTTTTTGGGAGTAACAATATTTTAATGCATTACTTTTAAAAGTAACTTTCCCCAACACTGCTTAGTATGGTTGAATTAGATAATTGAAGGTCAGCAGCAAAGTCATTGGTTAAAGTATATTTGTGTATTATATTTTATTACAGGTTTGCATAAAATTCTGAGATTTAATTTCACTGCATTTCATTGAGGAATACTGAATGTTTGTGCAAGTGAGATAAGTAAATGCATGTTCACATTTACTGTAGTCTAGACCTATAACCATCATGTTTACACACAGCGTACAACACCTCTGCACTTCATTTCTCCAAACATGGGGACAGGAAAGCTGAAGGAAAGCAGTCAATAAAATGTGAAAAAGGGAACTTGCGTTACTTGAAAAAGTAACTTGTAAAAAAAAAAAAAAAAAAAGTTATTTTACTAGTTACTTCTGATTATGCAACTAGTGAATAGTTACTTGTAATGCGTTACCCCCAACACTGCATATATACACATGTTTTTTACGTATCACACTGGAAATAAGAAGTTAAATTGAGTGCCAAGCATTGTGGGATACAGTATTACACTCAGTGGGTGAATTCAAATTAGCCTAATCTCCATGCCCTACTTGGGGCAGAGCCCTTAAAGTGGGGACTTAGGAGGGAATAGGGCACTTACGCTTTCCCTTTGGGAAGGGCACAAAAAAAATAAAAATTTGGAATTCACCCAGTGTTCCTGCTTACAATGGGCATTACAAATTTTGTGATCGGATCACAAGTGATCAGCACTAAATACAGGTGTAAATTGGATCAAAATATTTTGTAATTGGATCACTGAAACCACATTTGGAGGTAGTCAGTGACTACATTGCATGTTCAGTGTAAATGAGCGTCCCGGGCTGCAGTGAAGCACCACCTACTCGTCTGACCATAGAGTACTGCAATGATGATGTACTTCTGTCAAGGAAACCAGGGTAAAGCTAATTTCTGGGGTTTCCTACAGAAGCCCATTTGGATTTTTTCCACTGGCTTTTGGATTGCAGAAAATAAGCTCTGTGACCAACACAAGTTTGATTCTTACAGGTTGTTCAAGATTCTTCACAATTGAACGGCTACATGACCAAGCTCACAATGTCATCACTAAGCCAGAAGCTTCTGGCAACTTTCAATCTTCATTTAAAAATGTTTGTGTGACCAGCTAATCTTTTTGATTCTTGCACATTTTGTTAATCCAAAAGTTCTTCTTTCCTCTCTTTAAAGCCAATCAGTTGAAGTCAATGATTGAATGGCACCATTTGAATGGGAATAGTATCCCAAAAGTCCCAACCACTTCCCAGTTCTCTCACACTATAATCAGTTAGTTTGACTTTACCTGGTGTGCTCAGTTGATCACAAACATCACATACACCATCAGTTATACTGCAAACTACTAGAAAGCACTGCTACAAGAACAAATGTCTTCAAGGCGTTTATTGCAAGGAAGAAACTTTAAAAATATGATTTGAAGAAGCCAAAATCCACAAGTTCAGAGGCTGAATTCTGCAAGGAAGCAAAGAAAGCCACCATGAACAGAGCTATCAATTTA
>RJVU01069537.1:2631192-2677754 GCA_003731715.1 Anabarilius grahami
TTTGTCATCGAGTAGGCCTCTTAAATAGCCTGTGTACTTCATCTTTAATAATATGAGTTGGCCAAAAAAAACTAAGTGCCCGCATAGCCACTGTAAACTTTATAACTAAGTTGATGAAAACATAATGCACTTACTGCCTCAGATGCGGCTGTTAATGACAAAGCATGAATCTCTGAAGTGTCTGACCATATATAAATTTATTCATTCGTGCTGCCTTTTTTCCCCCTGATAATTTGAAGTTTATACGGTTTGCCCGTGCACCCGGTTATGAAAGCCCACCCATTTGAACGTTTCTGGGCTCGCCCCTGCCCTATACTAATAATAACTAACATTTATTGCTCATTTATCGTTGGTTAAGTACAAGTTAGATCAAAGATAAACTGAAACTCACGGCGCCTTAGTTCTGCGTAGGACTACGGATTAAGGCCGTTATTGGAGAATCGAAGGAAAACATTATGCGACTAATTACTTTACAGAAAGCGACCTACTACCAATGAACTATCCGAACACTTACATTTTTAAAACACGAAAGGAATTGAATTTAAAAAAACTTACAGGTAAACAGGATGACACCCAAAGAAACCATGTTGATGATAAAGAGACTAAACTTTACCTCTGTTCAAGTTGGAATCAGTTGAGTGGATCTATTTGTAACAAGTTCGTTCCGACGTCACGACCAATCCGTTTCCCAGGTGATGCTTTTTGTAATTTAATTAGCTCAAGAACTAGGCAGGGCGAATGGTAAATTCTTTATTCACAAATATCGATTATCCAAATCTCCTCCTTTATATAAGGTTTTCTGTAACGAACTCATTCTTTTAATGAAGTCTCAAACTTGTGAAAAATGTAAAAGGTAATTCTATTGTTACATAGGCTATTATGAGTCTGTATTTGGTGTCTTGTGAATGTTTTTTTTTCTCTCTCTCTCTCTCCCATTTGTCGTTGGTGTTTTTTTGTACTGTTAATAAGTTCTTAATAAAAATAAAAATAAACTGTAGGGCGAATTCATCCGAATGCCCTTCAAAATTGCAGCGGCGATTCCTCCGAGGGGAGTTAAAACTCCCTATATAGGGGAGACTGGGGATGGTTGTGACACGGGTTAGTTGTAACACTTCCAATTTCTGCAATCAGGAACAAGTTACAAATCACCTGATTCACTTCACACATGCTTGGTTTAGTCCTTATTCCACATGAGGGAAAGTAGAGCCCTGTGGCAGACACAGCAGATTTTAAAGGAGAAAAACTAATTTTTGATATAAATAACTTTTTTTTTATTCATTTATTTTTGTTATGGCAATTCCTGCTTTGCAGTTAAACTCAAAGTTAAATTATGTTTATGGTGTGTCCTTGTAGATATTTTTCATGCAAGTTGTTAGTGACAATGTTTTGGCTTTTAAGGCGGGTACACACTGATTTATAATAGTCCTTTACAATGGTTGCTTGTCAGACTGTACGTTCATGATCCTCATGTCACACTGTGGGATCTCCGCTGTCCTATATGTCAGACTGTACAACAGTCAGGACGCGTTAAAAACAGACGCATGCATGAAAACTTGTCCGGAGTTTTACATCATCAACCCACACATGTTCGGTGACTGTGAGCTGCATTACACACGAGACTGAAATTGTGGCTAACAAAGACATCTCTATTGTTAATTTTGATCTGGGCTTTTTTGACGTTGACAATTTGACGTTTGTCGCAGGGGAAGTCGCACTGCAGGACTGTGTGCCAAATCTTCTGACACTGCCAGAATTTCGTCGAAGGAAAAAATTGCTCTCAACAGGCATTAATCGGCTGTCGGTGAACATGTCAAACTAGCGATCAAAGACTACAGATTTTAGCCTAGGATTATAGGAATCTTTTTGGATTCTCAAAATTTGTCTCAGACGACCAAATCTTGGCCAAAATTGCACAGTGTGCACCAGCCTTTAGCTGTAAGGTGAGCTAGTTCATGGCTACAAGACTCTGGGTTAGTTTTAACATCAATAAAGCATGTTACACCCTACCCCAAGTCAATATTTGTTGTATTTATGTTTGTTTTTTATTTCAGTATGCCTAGGTCAGGGGTTTCCAAACTCAGTCCTGGAGCGCCACTGTCCACCAACTTGCCTCAACACACCTGACTGGAAGTTTCTAGTATGTCTAGACGACCTTGATTAGCTGGTTCAGATGTGTTTGTTTGGGGTTGTTGCTAAACTCTGCAAGATGGTGGCCCTCCATGAGCAGGATTGGACATCCCTGGCCTAAAGCTGGGTGCACACTGTGCGATTTCTAATAGTCCTTTACAATGGTTGCTTGTCAGACTGTACGAACATGATCCTCATGTCACGCTGTGGGATCTCAGCTGTCCTATATGTCAGACTGTACAACAGTTATGAAAACCTGTCCGGAGATTTACATCATCAGCCCACACACATTTGGTGACAGTGAGCTGCATTACATGTGGGACTGAAAACGTGGCTAACAAAGACATCTCTAGCGTTAATTTTGATCACGGCTTATCTTGAAAAACTAAGACAATTTGCCGTTTGTCATAGAAGTCACACTGCAGGACTGTGCACCAAACCTTCTGACACTGCCAGAATTTTGTCGGAGCTAAAATTTGATCACAACGGTCGTTAATCGGCTGTCGGTGAACATGTCAAACTAGCGATCAAAGACTACAGATTTTTGCCTAGGATTATAGGAATCTTTTAGGATTCTCAATTTGTCTCAGACGACCAAATCGTGGCCAAAATCGCACAGTGTGCCCCCGCCTTAAGCCGGGTTCACACTGCGCAATTTATAATAGTCCTTTACGATGGTTGCTTGTCAGACTGTACGAACATGATCCTCATGTCACACTGTGGGATCTCGGCTGTCATTAATGCCAGACTGTACGACAGTCAAGACGCGTTAAAAACGGACGCGCATGAAAACTTGTCTGGAGTTTTACATCAAAACATACACATTCGATGACTGTGAGCTGCATTACACACGGGACTGAAGTCACAGCGGGCTAACAAACACATCTCTATCATTAATTTTGATCATGGCTTGTCTCGAAAAACGAAGACAATTTGACATTCGTCGTAGGAGAAGTCTCACTGGAGGATTGTGCGCCAAATCTTCAGACACTGCCAGAATTTCGTCTGAGGTAAAATTGGATCACAGCGGTCATTAATCGGCTGTCTGTGAACATGTCAAACTAGGGATCAAAGATTACAGATTTTAGGCTAGGATTATAGGAATCTTTTAGGATTTTCAAAATTTGTCTCAGACGACCAAATCGTGGCCAAAATCGCACAGTGTGAACCAGCCTATAAGTCTTGGAAGATAAAGACAAATTGAGGGATGTAAAATAAGCATTTTCTCATTTTATTCATTTTTGTTATACTGTGATAAAGTGAGGTATGTAACTCTCAATTCAAAGAACCAAACAATGGGTTTTGTTTTCAAGATAATTTTATTCACTGTTTTGTCTCACACATGTGCCAAATGGAAGGTGCACATTCTGTTGTGACTTATGTTTGTCAATCTTAGCCTTTTTGTGCCTGTAAATAAGAAAAAGTGAATGAAAATTAGACAAATAATGATTTGTTTGTTAATGGAGATTCTCTTTGTCTTACCTTCTTCCTGGAGCTTCCTAATAGGAGGGGCCTGCAAACAGGAAGCCTGACTTATACCATCCCAAAGGAGGAGGAGCTCAAGCATTGAGAATGTTGAATGATATTACATTGAGTGCATGTTTTTTAAGATTCTCGTTGGTTTTCATGATGAAAATGGAGCTGGAAAAAGAAGACGCTAATATTCATATTTGAATATGTTGATGTTAAATATGATCTTATAAATAAGCTATGTAAATTGTAATTGAAATAGCCCTGCCATTGGTATGTTTGAATTTAAGGGGAGGAGCCTTAAGGATAAAGAGTCTAATTGTTTGGACAAAGAGAGAGGAGAGAACTGTTGGGTGACTGTGACTGTTGGGCCAGTAGCCAACATGTTTGATGCTTCTCATGTAAATAAATATTATTTTGTTTTGGGTTTTTTTCTTTATTTTTTGTTTGTAATGGAACTTTGGTGGATGGAACCTGGTTACACTGTTTGGAGCATGCCCTGACAAGAAAATTAAATCACCTTTAAGCAGGCACGTGCACACATAGACAAAAAAAGGGGCTTGAGCACCTGCCCTTTTCCTTCCTCGAGAGAAAGTGCCCTTTTTTTCTGGGGTGCTTTTTTTTTATTTTTATAAATTAATATATTCCTGTTTGCGCACAGCTTCCCTGTCAAACAAATATATTTACTGAATAAAACAAATAAAAAAAAACTATATCAGGTCGGCTTTGTCAAATTCAGATGCCCTCACTCCGCGACGCGCCATTCATGCCCGCACGCACGCACGCACGCTCGCGCGCCCCGCCCCACCTAACCTCGAGTTTGCTGCTGGCTGAAAACTTGTGACAACTATTCCCGCGGAAATGCAACTCCTGTCTGGTGATGAGAATCGAAAAAAAAGCCCTAGATGGATCCATCCCTTGCATTTCTTTCAGGTAGGCTAGCCTATGTTCACAAACCTGAAGGTTTTGGCTATTTAAGGGTTATTTATACATGTAACGCTGCATTAATAGTTTGACCATCATCAACGCATCTGCCTGATTTGATACTAATTTATGTTATATTATAATTTCAATTATTTTACTGTGCTATGCATTGCGTTTTGAACCATGGTGAAGATATCGGTTGGGCCGTCAATACCAGAAGAGGAGCATCCATGAGCTGCATTATTAGACAGTTTTCTAAGGATGCATGATTTGTTAAAACTATTTAAAAATCATAATACAGCATTAGCTACATAATGATATTCTTAAATCTACGCTTACACAGGATAATATAATAAAAGTTTAAACCCTCGCTGTCTTTGCATGTTTGATGCCCACATATTCTTGTTGAATAAATTACAGTGTCTGTAGCATTTCTATCACAAAGAAGTGGCCGAATATTATTATTTAACTAATAATATATTTTTAATTAATCATGGTGGTTGGCTTTGATCGTGGATTTGATCGTGCTGTGCTGTCTAACAACAAAAATCAGCAGACTTTTTGCGCCCTCTGCAGGCATTCGTTATAATATATAATGCATTAAGCATTAACAGTTCAGGAAAACAAATTATTGATGCGTTTAAATATGCAGATTAGCTTGTTTTGGTTAATTTAGAATAAATCTACAGATGCAAACAGATGAATGGTAGTAGGCTTAAAATAAACTCCATCTAAATGTGTAGGGTTAGGGTTAGGGTTGAGATTTCTTTCCATTAGAGTAAAAGACATGGCAGCAAAAATGGACCAAAATATTAAAATTGTCCACTTCATGAAAGAAGTATTCCAATAACACCAAAAAAATTAAAACGATTTATTGATTTAAACAAATTATTAGTGAAACTATGTCCCTCTCCTAGGTGCAGTCATTTATTCTAAATACATAGCTACTTGAAAATAGTTGTTGTTGACTTCTCTTGTGATAAACCTAGTGAATACTAAAGAAGACCATGGTCTCTATATGTGAACTAATTATTTTGTAGAAATCTGTGGAGTATAAAACAATTGCATGAGTGTAAGGGAAGTCAGAGTTGTCTTAATATATTTAAGGGTTTATTATTTTTTTAAATAAATAATTTATTTATTTAAAGTGCCCTTTTTTCCATTTGAGCCCCTGCCCCCCAAAATGTCTGTGCACGTCCCTGCCTTTAAGAAACTTCAGAGTTTTTACCTTTTTCTTGCTGCCTGCCTTGCCACTGCTAACGACCACCTTACAACATACACACACACAACAATTATGTTAAGTCTGAGTTGAATAAAAAGCTTTCAAAACTGTTTTTTGTTATAATCTTTATTTCATAATGTTACATCTCACCCCAGTGGATATCATAATGTTACATATCACCCTAGGGTCTGTTACAACTAAAGGCGGGGGCACACTGTGCGATTTTGTCCACGATTTGGTTGTCTGAGACAAATTTTGAGAATCCTAAAAGATCGCTAGTTTGACATGTTCACCAACAGCCGATTAATAACCGCTGAGTTCAATTTTTTCTTTCGACGAAATGTGTGTGGCACACAGTCCTGCAGTGCGACTTCTCCTGCGACAAACGTCAAATTGTCTTCGTTTTTCAAGACAAGCCATGACCAAAAAGGGAGCGTGAGATTTAAAGGGGCCACGCGCTGAATTGGTGCACAGTTAATAATGCCCCAAAATAGGCAGTTAAAAAAATTTATTTAAAAAAAATCTATGGGGTATTTTGAGCTGAAACTTCACAGACACATTCAGGGGACACCTTAGACTTATATTACATCTTGTGAAAGAACGTTCTAGGGCACCTTTAATTTGAATTAAACTACTTTGCCACACTGAAAAGACTGAACGCGCAGGAAACCTTCACCCGCTCTATAGGAAACCTTCGTTGGGCCATTTGGATGGGCCTTACAACATGATCCAGATATTTATCTGTTCACGCTCACTTCTCATTCATTTGATCCACTGTTTGCTTTGATTCTTTATTTGTTGATGCATGATATAATATAGTAAACATCTCCTAGGTTAGTTCATTCTGATTTATTCAAATGTTTATATAGTTTATATTACATATTATTTATAATATTACATATAATTAGTGCATTGGTTAACATGAAATAATGAACAATATAATGGCATGTAACTTGTTTAATGTTCATATCTAAATATATATTCTTAACATGTACTTGCATTTCTTAAAATTGTTGTTAGTTAATTCATGATACCTGATGCACTGATGTCAATTAATTAAACCTTATTGTAAAGTGTTACCATTTTCAAGTATTTGAATCAATTCCTTATTACCCTTTCTGTATTCAGAAAAAAAACATCAACAAATATTTAACACCAATAATCCTAAATTCGGAGATCTTTTCTTGTGATTTCCATTCAGCTTTATAAACCCTTTAAGGTTGTTACCCATTAGAAAGATCTTAGAAGACTTCCCCCACGTGTACTTTAGTCAACGTGCTCTACCAACCAATGAATACACATCACAGGTGAATAAAAGTGTGTTTAGTACTTCAATCAATTTTGAATATATATAGTCACCCTTGATGTGTACTGTTAGGCCTGACATTCAGCAGCAGACAAGGTTTGAAGGTGGTGACTTGGGGCCTTATTTCTAAAATACTGCATAGAAACCTTTTCCACGTCAAAGACTGTTTTTATAAATCCGAACATAGTGGATTTTAGCACATGCACACTCTAAAATCAAATCTGTGCATAGGCACATTTTATAAATGAGCCCCTTGATGTGCACATGACATGAATGCAGATAAAACAAAAACAGTGTGAATATGAAAACAAGACTTTATTTACTGAAAAGAAACTGTCCTTTAGAGCAGGCCATTGAACCTAGTGGAACTTTAAGGGAAAATCTCCCCTGTACACTTGCCCTGTACAAACAAAGACTGAATGTTTATGTGAGAGAAATGGTAACACAGCCCCTTCTCTTGCATTAAAACATTCTTATTTCCCCTCAGTGGGCATGATGGTCATATGAGACGTTTTCATGTTATGTTTTGGTAGAATACTGTAGTATACAGTAGATGTGTAGCCAGGAATACAGAACAGAATTATTCTTACTACTTTAAGGCTTTGGAAGCCATTGGATGCTGCTTTCAACCTATTTGTGACCAGAAAATTGAGTGTTATTAATTATCGATGTCAACTTTCATATTTTGGAATAAAAATCTTTTGTGTAATTACTTCAAAACTGTGCAAAGAAATTTTGAGTGTTGCCAGAATACTCTAGTTCTAGATGTAACACCTCTTTACTCTGATCTCTTCATAGTCACTGAGTCCAATAAAAGCAAGGTGTAAAAGCATGGCAACAATGACCTATTCAAAAACAAAAACTTTGATCTGTTGTTTGCTCTTAATAATCATCTATCTTGTAATTGTAGTTGTAGTCCAGTGCATCTGTCTCTTCTGGTGGGGTTGTGCTCTCTTCATAGGTTTCCCCAAGGGGCAAGGAGTCATACCAGGGGGTTGTATTCTCTGTGGTAGTTGGAAGTGAAGTTGTGGTAGTCATGGTTGTGGTAGGGGGTGTTGTTTTGCTGGCCAGAAGCCTCTGCTGCCGTAGGCGCCGGATTCTCATTAGCCGTAATTGACGAAGACGGGCCCTTTTCGTGTCCCCACCGTTACCAACAGGAATTTGGTTACTGAATTTAGAATTTGGGATTTGGTTACTGCTGTGTGAAAAGTGCCGCCCACCGCCCCTGTTGCCGCTGCTTAGCAACCGGATGGGCCTATTGCCATGGAGAGCCATGATCTGTTTGATGCGGTCCCAGTTAGACTTGTTGAGGTCAAAGTTGCACAAGGTAGCACCTGGGTCAAACCCCACCACACATAGACGGGTGAAGGAAGAGTAGCCGTCTGCTCGGGCAGTTACACGGTACTCACCAGGGTTTAGAAGTCGCCAATAATCTCCAGATTCACCTAAGAGTAGAAGTCTTTTTATTGAAACTCTTTAATACACTAAAACAGTTACATTTCAATAAATACAGAAAATATCTTACCTGTCCTTACATCATGGTTGACTCCCTCCACAGACACAGTGGCATTGGGAATAGGGTTTCCCTCTTTATCCCTCACAACTCCCTTAATGCCCCGATGCACCTGGAAAAACAACCATGGTTAATGTTTGGTTGCGCAGGGCAGTGTTGTTGTATTCAAGTTCGGAAAAGACCGGACTCAGACTGAAGTCAGTCTCAGGTCCAATACCATATTTTAAGGGGGCTTTCACACTGGCCACGTGGTCTGGATCACGCTCAACTTGATTCTGTCGAACCTTGGTGCACTTGCATTCATCTTACATCATCACAAACGTGCACGCCACATGATAGAAAACAGAACGCGGTCAATATATAGTTTTTTTATTAATTCGATTCTATTATGCACAGCAGAGTAAACAGCGCTTTTTTTCTGTTTCGAATGGGAACTCACACTGCATCCTAGGATGCTTTGGGGAACGCCTCCTGCGTGTTCTGTGTGTTTGAAGCACGCGTCTAAACGTGACAATAACATTGGCCGGTGACAACCTATGATGTCACTACCAGTGCGACCAGAGAATAAAAGGGCACCTGTAGTACACGTCAACAACTTCTTTTGTCTTTAGGATCTGTTTGTTTATGTACATGTGAAGACTCAGCCAAGCATTTCAGGAAGTTTGTGCCTCTGTATCAGAGATGACACTTGAGGACACACGACTTGTGCAAATATTCAAGGAGCATGTGCGTTCAGTTCTCCAGGGAACTGTGATGCATTCACGAGAAGAGACAGGTTTTACTTCTTTGTTCTCACCTGAGGAATAGTAGTCAGTGTTTGTACGAACGAGTTCAGCTCTCGAGGGAGTCGAAGGCACTCACAGTGATGTGTTTGTGACTGTTCTACGTGTGATTCTTGATTAGTGATAGAGTCTGGCGTTTGAGCAGAGCACTTTCAGCTCTCGAGGGAGTTGAAAACACTCTTTATGATATGGTCGATGATGTGATCTTTATGATATGGATTAACTCCTTTGGGTCCCACTTTATATTAGGTGGCCTTAACTACTATGTACTTGCATTCATGTGCACTTATTGTGTACATAAATGTTTTTACATTGGACTTATATTTTAAAAAAAATATCTGCATGTAATTACATCTGTAATTAATTTCTGTAATTAAATTTATAATTACACTCTTGACTCATCCCTTACACCTTAAAGGGATAGTTCACCCAAAAAAAGAAAATTTTGTCATTATTTACTCACCCTCAAGTTGTTCCAAACCTGTGAGTTTCTTTGTTCTGTTGAACACAAAATAATATAATTTTATAGAATGTTGGTATACAGACAGTTGATGGCACCCATTGACTCCCATAGTAAAAAAAGAACACTATGGAAGACAATGGGTGCCGTCAATTGTCTGGTTAGCAACATTCTTTTTTTTTTCTTCTTCTTTTTTTTTTTGATTAACATTTTATTGTAAGTTTCAGCTGTCCCCTGAAACATTATCACATATTCAATTAACTATATACAACCAGATGCCATGAAAATTACCAGACCAAAGAAAAATAATTACATAAAACAAGTACACATAATTGGGAAGTCAAGGTTTTAGTTTTTCTAACAACATCTCTGCAGTTATTGACCAGCTTTGAATAGTTCTGTCCTTGGCCCCACTGAGTTTAGCAGTGGTGCCCTCAAGTAAGGCAATGTCTCTGAAGTAAGAAAGCCAGATAGAAGTACAAGAGGTGGATGGTTCAATCCATAGTTTTAAGATATTTTTTTTAGCTGCAGTACCTGCAGCCAATAAGATCCTCTTTTGATGAATATTTGGCTGAAGTGTAGAGTCATCTAAGAGCAGGAAGATCAAGGGGTCCTGAGGTATTTCTAGATGTAAAATATCAGAGAGGGCCGTACATACAAAGGTCCATAAAGGTACCACCTTAGGGCATTCCCAGAACGTGTAAATACGAACCTACTATAGAATTATTACATAGATGACAATAAGGATCAGATCTGATCTTCATTTTATACAATAAACTTGGAGTAATGTAAGCCCTATTAATAAGTTTATAGTGGATCAGGTTTTTAGATGCAATGAAACATCTGGCCCATACGACATCCCAATCAGGTTTGGTTGTTACTTTCTTTTCCCAGGAATAAATAGCTGGTATATAGGAGTACTGTTGAAAGAAAATAGAGTTATAGACTTTAGAGACTAAGCCACTTGAGGGGGTGTTAAAGTCCATCCACTTCCACAAAGGATGTGGAAGTATGTTAGCAGTCCAGGGAACACCATAGGCCTTTAGGGCTGACCTCAGTCTTAAATATAAGAAAAAGGAAAATCCCGGTAAGGAGAATTCTGTACTGTAAATGTTGAAATGATTTGAGGCCCTCCTCACAAAAAATGTAATTCAAAGTGTGAATACTGCAATCTGACCAGGCTTTATAGACAAAGGGCTTTTTTCCAGTTTGCAAACAGTTATTATGCCATAAAGGTGTTGTACTTGTATATAAAAAAGGACCTCCCATAATTTTCTCAACCTTTTTGGGGTTAACCCAGATTTTAAGTGTTCTTATTTGAAATGCTAAATGGTATGATTTAAAGTCTGGAAGTGACAAACCCCCATCATGTTTCCTACGTTGCATTGTCTTAAGCTGGATTCTGGGTTTTTTCTTATTCATATGAATCCAGAAATAGCCACGCTAGGGGTAGGGGCCTCCAACCCCTAGAGCTCTTTGAAGAAGCTCTTTGAAAAGTAATTAAACTAAAAGGACGATAACTAGTGCATTCCTAGGGGTCTTTGTCTTTTTTTAAGTAAAAGAGTGATAAGAGCTGTATTCTGGTCCCTGTGTAGGGCTCCATTTTTAATCGCAAAGTTAAATGAATTTAGAATAACCGGCGCCATATATCCCAGATCACAGAAATTAATTCAGGAGGAATTCCGTCGCTACCTGGAGCTTTGTTCTTTGGCATAGAGTTTTAATTCAAGTTCAAATTTTAATTCATCAATTGACATAGGATTATTAAGTATATCATGAAAACACTCAATTTTAGGAAGATGAAACTGTTCAAGAAACGAAATACATTGCTGATATGACGCAGAGGTATCAGAAGTATACAACTGTTCATAAAAGGTTTTGAAAATTTGGTTTATATCTTCTGGCTGGGTATATAGAATGCCTTCATTCTTTATACTATATATATATTTGCTCTAGCCTCCATATGTTTAATCCGTAGCGCTAATAATTTGCTTGGTCTCTCACCGTTAAAATAATATGACTGCCTAGTGCGGTGCATTTTGAATTCAGCTCTATGTAAGAGTAGTCCTTTCAGTTCAGATTTAAGTAGTTTATCTGCCTTCCATTGACAATAAGTATATCACCCTTGCCCCAGGCGCCGGCAAGCGACCGAGACATCCAGCTAGCGAGTCCCGTGTGCGATGCAGTTTTTCGGACGGCGTTAGCGATCAAGTTCCTCAAACAACTGTGGGGAGTCAGACTACTCTACAAAAACACGGTCAGTCATGTCCGACGATTATCATGTGTATTAAATGCAACATGTACAGCTTAGCTCTTTCTGTCAGCAGTGAGACTTACACATGTGATAAATGCAGGGATATTGTCAGGCTGACAGAGAGAATCTCAGAATTAGAGACACGCATCCAAACTTTAATTGAGGATAGCGAGAATGAAAGGGCCTTAGATACTGCTTTGGATGCGACTAGCCTAGTAAACACTGCACATTCGGTTCCGGTTGTAGAAGCCTCGCAGCAGGCTAACTGGGTGACTGTGAGGCGGCATAGTGGCAAGAACAAACACCACTCTTCCGTTCCGATTAGAACATCAAACAGGTTCTCCCCACTCAGTGACGCACCCACTGAGAATCCTGTTGAAAGTGCCCTAGTTATTGGCGATTCTATTACACGGAACGTGAAAATAGAGACACCAGCCACCATAGTCACATGTTTGCCGGGGGCCAGAGCACCTGACATCAAAGCAAATTTAAAAGTGCTGGCTAATGCTAATCGTAAATACTCTAAAATTATTATTCACGTCGGCACAAATGATGTTCGACTTCGCCAGTCGGAGATCACTAAAATTAATATTAAAGAGGTGTGTGAACTCGCAAATTCAATGTCAGCAGAAGTAATTTGTTCTGGCCCTCTTCCTGTTCGTAGGAGTGATGAGATAGTTAGCAGGTTATCATCACTCAATGGCTGGCTGTCTAAGTGGTGTCCGCAGAATAATATAGGTTTCATAGACAATTGGAAAAGCTTTTGGGGCAGACCTGACCTGTTGAAAAGAGATGGTATTCATCCCTCTCGGGATGGTGCTGCTCTTCTCTCTAGTAATATGGCACATTGTCTTAGAACTAAAACATGACAAACTGGGGCCCAGGACAGGAAGCAGACAGACTGGCTAAACCGACCGTCTGCTAGCCGCCTCACGTCACAGAACTCAGATAATTCCCAACACATAGAAACTCTTTCACCTAGATATTATCACATAGAGACTGTGTCTGTACCTCGAACTAGTAAATACAAAAAACTTCCGAAACCTTTTAAGGGAAAAAATTTAATTGATGTTCAAAAAATGAAAATCACAGATAAATCAGATAAACAAATGATAAAGCTTGGGTTACTGAATATTAGATCTATTTCTTCAAAAGCACTTATTGTAAATGAAATTATCACAGACAATAAACTAGACTTGCTGTGTCTGACAGAAACCTGGCTAAAACCAGACGATTACATTACTTTAAATGAGTCTAGTCCTCAAGGTTATGACTATCGACACAATCCTCGACAGAAAGGCAAAGGGGGAGGTGTCGCTGTAATTTATAGTAATATATTCAAAACCGTTCAAAAGAATTTCAAATATAATTCCTTCGAAGTGATGGTGCTTTATGTAACATTATGTAAGTTGACATTTGTGCTGGCTACTGTATACAGGCCACCAGGGCACCATACTGACTTTATCAAAGAATTTGCTGATTTTCTATCAGAGTTAGTACTGGCTGTGGATAAAGTCCTTGTTGTTGGTGATTTTAATATCCATGTAGATAATAATAAAGACGCATTTGGATTGGCATTTGCAGACATTTTAAACTCTATTGGAGTTAGACAACACGTGTCAGGACCCACTCATTGTCGTAATCATACCTTAGATCTAATTCTGTCGCATGGAATTGATATTGATGCTGTTGAAATTCTACAACAAAGCGATGATATATCAGATCATTATTTAGTCTCGTGTATAATACAGTTAGCAAAGGCTACAAAACAACCACCCAGCCATAAATATGGTAGAACCATCACTTCTACCACTAAAGATTGCTTTATAAATAATCTCCCCGAGCAGTTTCATCGCCTTAGTATACCTGACAACTTAGAAGAACTCGATGCTGCAACAGAAACTATTGGCTCTCTCTTTTCCAGCACATTAGATGCAGTCGCTCCTTTACGTCTAAAGAAGATTAAGGAAACTAATCCAACGCCGTGGTATGATGAGCACACTCGGGCTCTAAAACGAGCTGTGAGAAAAGCTGAACGTAGTTGGAAGAAAACAAAACTAGAAGTTTTTCGCCTTTCGTGGAAAGAAAAAATGATTGAGTACAGAACGGCTATAAGAAATGCTAGATCTACTTATTTTTCAAAACTCTTAATAGAAAACAAACATAATCCTAGGTATTTATTTGACACAGTGGCTAAATTAACTAGAAACAGAGATTCAACTGCTGACGTTTCCAAAGAGCACAGCAGTAATGACTTTATGAACTTCTTTACTTGCAAGATTGACAATATTAGAGAGAAAATTGTAAACATGCAACCGTCTACAGTTTCGCTTCAGACAGTGCACTGTAGTGTCCCTGAGGTAAAACTAGAATCATTCGCCGCTATAGGAGAGGAAGAATTATCTAAACTTATCAAATCATCAAAATCAACAACATGTATGTTAGACCCAATGCCGACTAAACTACTGAAAGATATGCTTCCAGAGGTCGTAGGTCCACTTCTTGATATAATTAATTCATCTTTAACACTAGGATACGTACCAAAAACTTTTAAGCAGGCTATTATTAAACCTCTTATTAAAAAACCTCAACTAGATCCGAGAGACTTAGTAAATTACAGGCCAATCTCGAATCTACCTTTTCTGTCCAAAATACTAGAAAAGGCAGTTTCAACACAACTGTGCTCCTTTTTAGAAAGAAATAGTATCTGTGAGGATTTCCAGTCAGGATTTAGACCGTACCATAGTACTGAGACTGCTCTCGTTAGAGTTACAAACGATCTACTCTTATCATCCGATCGTGGCTGTATTTCTCTATTAGTGTTATTAGATCTCAGTGCTGCTTTTGACACTATCGATCACAACATTCTTTTAAAAAGACTTGAAAACTATATTGGCGTTAGTGGAATTGCTTTGGCATGGTTCAAATCTTACTTATCTGACCGTTATCAGTCTGTAGTAGTTAATGAAGAGATGTCGTATCGATCACAAGTTCAATATGGAGTACCACAAGGCTCAGTACTAGGACCGTTGCTTTTCACTCTGTACATGCTGCCCTTAGGAGAGATAATTAGGAAGCATGGTGTTAGTTTTCACTGCTACGCTGACGATACTCAGCTCTATATTTCCTCGCGCCCTGACGAAACCTACAAATTCACAAAACTAACAGAATGCATAGCTGACATTAAAAACTGGATGACAAGAAATTTCTTATTATTAAATTCAGAAAAAACTGATATCCTAATCTTTGGACCAAAAACTTCCTCACGAAAAAACCTTGAATACTCTCTAACACTTGATGGGTGCTCCATTAAATCTTCGTCCTCAGTTAGGAACCTGGGTGTGCTCTTTGATACCAATCTTTCATTTGAAAGTCATGTTTCTAGTATCTGTAAAACCGCCTTCTTCCATCTAAAAAATATATCTAAATTACGACATATGCTCTCAATGACAAATGCGGAACAGTTGGTTCATGCATTCATGACCTCAAGACTAGATTACTGTAACGCTCTACTGGGTGGTTGTTCTGCTCGGCTTTTAAACAGACTACAGTTGGTCCAAAATGCGGCAGCTAGAGTTCTTACTAGAACCAGAAAGTATGACCATATTAGCCCAGTTCTGTCAACATTACATTGGCTCCCTATTAAACATCGTATAGATTTTAAAATCTTGCTACTTACCTATAAAGCTCTAAATGGTTTAGCTCCCCAATATCTAAGCGAGCTCTTGGTGCATTATAGTCCTTCACGTTTATTGCGATCTCAGAATTCAGGCCAGTTGATAATACCCAGAATATCAAAATCAACCGAAGGCGGCAGATCCTTTTCCTATTTAGCACCTAAACTCTGGAACAATCTTCCTAGCATTGTTCGGGAAGCAGACACACTCTGTCAGTTTAAATCTAGACTAAAAACACATCTCTTTGCTCTTGCATACACATAACACATTATCAATACATAAACATTTTTTCAAATCCGTTAAAGGATTGTTACGCTGCAATAATTAGGTCGGCCGGAACCGAGAACATTTCCTATAACACTAGATATACCTGTAGATCAGAATAAGAATGGCATCTACGCTAATATCAGTCTCTCTGCTTATCCTGAGGTTTGCCGGGTGCTGGACCCAGGCCGTATCCAGATCAGATGGAGAACCTGTGCCTGGACCTGACTACAACGTGGCCCAGGAGACAATGGGCCTACAGATCCAGTTCTGGCTGCATCTATAATTCAGATTTTTAATCTCCGTATCCGCTTACATATATTTATATATATAATCTACTTTTAATCCCTATAATAAAACTGTATAATTCAGATTTTGATCTCCATATCCATTTACATATATTATATATATCTTCCAAGGGGTTTTTTCCCTCCTAGGACTTTTTTCCCAGTGTTACCACACTGGGTTTTTCTCCTAGGGGGTTTTTTCCACCCCTGGGAGTCAGCCGACATTGGCTTAATGTAGCACCATCTTGTATATGTTACATATTACCACGCTTGCTTGTACAGCTTATTTTTAACCACTTATCTTTTTTCTGTGCTTCTAATATGTAAAGCTGCTTTGAAACAATTACCAATTGTAAAAAGCGCTATATAAATAAATTTGACTTGACTTGACTTAAATTTAATGAACTCTACTAAGGAAGAACGTAGCTGTGACAGGAATTTTTGATCACGAAGAAGGGAAGTTTTAAATCTCCAACATTTGCACCCAGAGGGAAAAGTGAAAGGAAGAAGACACAACGTTACTGGGGAGTGATCTGAAAGGAGGATAGGTAGGATATCTACGTTGTCAACAAATGGAATACAAGCGGATGATATGAGCAGATAATCAATACACGAAGTGCTCTTGTGGCGGGCTGAGAAGAATGTATAATCTTTAACACCTTCATTTCTCAACCACCATATATCACATACCTTTGCTTGATTTATGAAGTCATTAAAAAACTTTGAAGCAGCTGGGTCAGATAGAGATTTTGAGGATCTATCAAGTGCAGGGTTATGGACCTCATTGAAGTCGCCCCCTATGACAAGGTGATAGTCATTAAGACTCAGTATGATATGGATGAGTTGCTGGTAAAATGCGCTATCATACTCGTTCGGAGCATACACTGAGACAAAGGCACATTTAATATTGGTGTAATATTTAATAATAAGTACACATGTAATATGACCATCCATGTAAAAAAGGGAAGGTGCCGGGCAACCAATATCAAAACTCCCTTATTTTTCTTTACAGATGAAGAAAATGAGGCTATTTTAAAATGTCTATTCTGAAAACGATGTATGTCACAGGCTTTTAAATGAGATTCCTGTATTAATGAGGCTAATTAAGTTGTTACTAATTAACTTCTTTCTCCAAGAAACTGATTCTTTCAGCAACAGGTTGAAATTCCTCGAAGATTTCTCGAACAATACCAAACTGTAGCTTTAGCTCGTGCTGCACAGCGCTTCGTTGTCTGGTTCTTTCAGCCATTTTTTCTCAGATTGGAAAGCTATCGTTTAGCCATCACACACTGGTAAACGAACCCAAGGAGCACGTATTATTGATTTATACCGAAGCTATAACTTGAATGGATGATTTATCAGTACCGAGTACGGGAGCTCCAGACTCAAGCGGCCATCTCTGTCAGTAGGTCACGTGATCTCGGTTACCAACATTCTTTAAAAAATCATCTTTTGTGTTCAGCAAAAGAAAGAAACTCATACAGGGTTGGACCAACATGGGGGTGAGTAATGATGACAACGGCTGCGTCTGAAAACTGGAAAATGCTGCCTTCTGAGGACACATTTCAAGGTAGGAAGGCATCAAGGCACGTCCGAATCCAATGTTAGCTTCACTTCCTGTCTCATGAGATATCTTCATCTGATCGATATTTGAAGGAAGCATAGATGTATCCTTGGCTGCCTTTGATATCCCACAATCCTGTGCTTTCCATTCTGTGACAGTTGAGCTAGAGAAATAAAGATGGCGTCCGAAAGTTGCGTTTGCTGCTCAGTTTGTGATTAAATGTACGATTTTGACCAACATATTTAAATTTTGATATCATTTCTATCGAGAAATTACTACTGTTGTAATTAAATATTTGTTTAGTTCTCACCAAAGCTCGCGCTATATTGCTGTAGATCATTAAACTGTTACGGTGCCTCAGAAGTCTGTCTGAAATCAGTTTCGTGAGGTGCCTTCATGCACAATCGCTGCCGTACAAGTCATTCTCTTATAAGACAGCGAGGCAGCAAGACAGCTACCTAGGTTTTCGGACGCAGCCAACATTTTCATTTTTGGGTGAACTATCCCTTTAACCCACCCTTAAGCCTACCCATACCATCAAAACTGTCCCTAACCTTACCCGTATCCCACCTCAATAGCAGCACAAGTGTTTTGCAATACAATTTGAAAAGAATAAGTACACTATACTTATTTTTTGATGTAAGTACATAGTAGGCCACCTAATATAAAGTGGGACCCTCCTTCTCTAGACCCTCTCTTTGTGAACCCTTCCTAGTTGTAGGCCCCTTCGTGAGTGTTGGAGTCTAGAGAGCCCATTTTTCCTCAGGTTTGACTGAAGAGCAGAACCCTCCCCCTGAAATGGGTCTTGAAACAGGGTGGTCGCAGCTATGTCTTCATGATTAAGTGTAAGTGAAATCCTTAATAGTAGGATTTCTAACTCCCTACAAGAGAGCTTAGCTTTGCCTAGCCCCCTTATACTTTCTTGTGATCTGCCGACCAAGGAATGCTCAGAGATTTTATGGTCTTTGGACTCCAACAGGAAGTAGTCTATTCACCTTGGGCGAACCCCTCTTGTTGCACGGCACCTCTGAGAGTGCTGGAGCCTAGAGACCAAATAATTTTACAGGTTATACAATGGTTGTAGCTAGCCTTAGATGGTAGCTCCCATTGGTCATTTAGTAAGAGAATGTAGTGGAACCTTCTCAGTTATGGGCAAGGTCCTCCGCTCCCTGTAACGAGCTTGTTCAGCATAGACAGTGACATCGAGTGGTATGGCTCTCTGTGAGCCTCCTTGGTTGAACTGTTTAAGGTGGAGTGTCGTTAGGCCTCTGCTCGCTCTAAAGAGTCATCCTGCTGAGGCCTCCAACCCCAGAGCTCCTCCTGGATAGCAGTAATGAGTTGTCAGGCTGTTTTGTGAGTCTCCTTGGTAATCAGTCCTTGGTGTAGAACGTAGTTAGGCCTCCTCTCGCTTTAGAGAGTCATCTTGCAGAGGCCTCTGTTCTTAGAGCTTACTCTGGGTGGTCACATCAGGTTGAATGGCTCTCTGTGAGCCTCCTTGGCAGAACCACACTTAGGAAAGCATTGTTAGGTTCCCTCTCAATTTAGAGTCATCATGCTAAGACCTCCACTCCCAGAGCTCTGCTTGGATAGCAGTATCGAGTTGTCAAGCTTTTTTGTGCTCCTGCTTGGTAAGCAGTCCTTAGTGCAGAATGTAGTTAGGCCTTCTCTCGCTTTAGAGAGTCTTGTTGAGGCCTCCGACCATAGAGCTCCCCTCGGATACTATATCAGGTTGTTGGCTCTCTGCGAGCCTTCTTGATGATATTTTAGTGCTGCTAGGTCTCCTCTCTTTTTGAGAGTGGTTTTCCTGAGACCTCCACTCATCAGCGGCATAGTGTCTCCGGGAGTGACAGAATATTCCTTATCCTTGGTCATATTACCTTGAAGGTATTCAAAGGAATACCAGGCTCTGAGCTCTGCCAACGGGATATGTAGCCGGGTTTCTGGCTCTAGGCAATAGTCACAATAGCCGCTAGTGCGTACCATCTAGGATGGGGAACCCAGGTGAAAAAAAGTACACTTCTATAATGTACTTAAAGTGCTCTATTTTTGCGTACTAATTTTGTACTTAATATACTAAAAAATTCTTCTTTAGTACTTCTTAAGATAATCTTACGAACACCTAAGTGTACTCAACTGTGCTATTTTGAGACACCATGAAATATAAACTAAAATGTGCTTTTAATATACTATCTCTGTATTTAAAAATTTATTTAGATACCACTACTAAATATATATTTTAAATACAGAGATAGTATAATAAAAGCACATTTTAGTTCATATTTCATGGTGCTAAAGAAGTACTAAAGAAGAATTTTCAGTATATTAAGTACAAAATTAGTGCGTGAAAATAGAGCACTTTAAGTACATCATAGAAGTGTACTTTTTTTTCACCTGGAAATTGTGACTCCGGACCTAACACTGTGAAGTCGCTGATTTTATGTCAGCTGTTATGCATTCATTCCTTCAGTATGGAGGAGTGGGTATTTGTTCCCCAAAGCATAGTGCGAGTTCCCATTCGAAAGGGAACATCTCAGGTATGGCTACCCACGTCTCCAGACAAAAGTTGTTGTTGACGTGTACTTTATACTCTTGTAGCACTGGTAGTGATGTCATAGGCTGTTGTCGTCAATGTTATTGTCACGTTTAGACCCATGCTTCAGACACCAGTCATGCTGGAGGCACTCCTCAAAGCATCATAGGATTCAGTGTCTCATTCCCCTTCTCAGGGAACCATGGTTACATTCATTACCTTAGATGTTTACTGTATGTGCGTCGCATGAAGGTGGCTTTCTGCTGCTTGCAAATGGGATCTTTAGAGGAGACAGTGGATTGCCATTCATTTGCCTCCCTGACTGCACTTGCTATGCGCGATTACACTGCAGGCTCACTCTCGCTTGTATACAAGGAAAATCATCAACACTATCATCCCTTACATGTGTTTTACTGAACTACTGTAAGTACATCATCATCTGCTAAAATGCACGCGCAGGTTACTTTTCTTCCTGAACATGTGCGCATCCGAGTCCGTGTTGCTTTCACATTCACTTGAATCGCGCCACAGTTAGAGTGCAACCGAACTCAGACCACCTCCTTCAGGTAGTAGAGACTCGAATGAGATTGTCTTCACTAGTGATAGAAAATATGGCCCTGGACTCAGACAAGACTGACTTGAGCACTACAACAATGGTGCTGGGTTTTTTACCTACTAGTTTCAATTCAAGGGAACTTAATGCTGAATCATGGCATTGACGCTAGGGGAACCCCTTCAGCGTGCACTGTGCCCACTTTCTTATGGGTGACGACTCACGCAATCTTTGTTTGTTTGGGACTGGAGCACAGTCAGTTTCTGAGGGGGGACTGTGGGACTGTGTTCACAATAAGAAAGCTCCACTCCTGTCTGGCTCTCTTCTCGAGGGATGAGAGTCAGATATCTGCTCGCCACTGGTTCCGGTCCTGCAGCGTGGTGGCCTTTGTTTATGGGGATTGCAGGTTGAGTTGTTTAAAGTGGTCAATGCCATGACACAGCATCTCGTTCCCTTCTCAGGGAACCATGTTACATATGTAACCCAGAGACAAGTTTTTTAAACACTTGTTGTAGTCCCATTCACATGATGTGAATGTGAACAGTTTACCTGAGCCATGAAGGTCAGCAGTGCCTCTCGGTTATGCTCCCACTCTCTTAAAAGTTCACTCTGATGGGGGAACTTATCACAGCCCAAGAAAATTGACAGTTCAAAACAGTTAGTGTGAAGGTAGCTGAAGTCATTCATACCTACAAGAGAAGAAGGGACAAGAACAGGTATCAAAAATAAAGTCACTAAAGGCCCCAATATACTCATGTGAAGTTCTTTTTCGTTCCGTCGCTTTAATCAAGCAGATTTACAGTTTTAAACATGAAAAAACAGTGAAAGTATCACTTCGATTAGATTTACAAATTAATTTTCTTCTATTAAGCTGCTCTCCAGAGTGTTCATGTTTTTACTCGCGGACATCGACCTTGACAAACTGAACAGAAGAAATTAACTAGAGAAGATTTCCACGTCAAAGAAGGCGAAGCCTCAACGCACACCAACATATTACATAATTGCCATGGAACAATAGTAGAACGGATGTGTTTACCAGCCGGAGTGAACTTTTCCGGAAAGTTCGCTTTAGCAAGCTTCTGTATATCAAATTCCTGAAACAAACTCCAAACAAATTTTGTTTTGGCCTGATTTTGTTCAAATTTTTGTTCTGGCCTGATTTTGTTCAAATTTTTGTTCTTCGATTTCGCTTGATATACTGTATATCAGTGCCTTAATTTGTCAAAGCAGATTCAATTTGATCTGAAAGATCTTTCTAGATCAGGGGTGTCCAATCCTGCACCTGAAGGGGCACCTTCCAGGACAGTTTAGCTTCAATACTATTTAAACACACCTCAACAAGCTAATCAAGTTCTTCCAGATTTTTAGAAACTTCCAGCCATGAGCAAGCTACAGCAAACCTTAGCAGGAATACGGTCCTCAAAGAGCAGGATTGGACACCCCTGTTCTAAATTACCATTACAAAAAAAATTCCTAATGCTCACTTCCTGGGATGGGCTTCCAATTGGCACGGTTGACAATTCCCAGCCCACCTGTTGGATCATCACTATGGCATCCACCCTGATAGGTCTGAGTCATGGTGCGGTGAGTAGAGGCATAAGATATGGCCAACCAGCGGAACAAAGACTGGTCCTCAACCACTCTGATCTCTTCCTCTGGTTCACCCTCTCCATATCCCTCTGGGTATCCTTCTTGATACCCTTCTTGGTACCCTTCAGAGTGACCCTCATGATGGTACCTTTGGTTCTCATCATGGTACCCTTGGGTCTCATCGTGATATCCTTGGTTCTCCTCATGGTACCCTTGGTTCTGATGGTGGTACCCATAACTTTCTTGATGGTATCCATAGTTCTCTTGATGATATGCATGGTTTTCTTGGGGGCCACTGTAGGTCTCCTGATGGTATCCAATGTGAAGGTAAGGGTTGGGTTCTTCTTCCTCTTCCTCGTACTGTCGCTTCCGTCTATTTGCTCTGGAGTTGAGTTTTTTCTCCATCTCCTCAGACTCCTTGCTGAGGCGGCGCATGTCGAAGGGGTATGTCACCAGTCTCTCGCCACCCTGCAGGTTGGCACCAAGCACAAATGGATGACTCTCCATCCAGGAGATAAGGGCAAGAGTCTCCGCTGCAACCTGAAAGGGAGAACAAAGAATATTATACAACATTTAGTTCTGGTCCTCTAATGTAATTGGTCAATTTTAAGACACGTTCAAGACCAAAGTAGGTGAGTGGTGCTTTGATTCATTAAATTAACATATATAACACAGTATTGTTTCCTTACTGAGCCATTGCTTGAAAGAATACCCTCAGGGATGGGTACATGGTGATTTGGTGTCAATTTGGGCACCATGCCCTTATCCTCTGCATCCCAAAGAATGTTATTTATGTCTGGAAAGTTCTGGAAGATGTCATGGCCATCTTCAGTCCAATGCCCTAATGTCCAGCTGCCCAACTCTGAGCCCTGTGAAACAAAGTTATGTTACTTACATACTTTAGTGAGATTAAAGTGTCACAACACCATTTATATTTGTACATTTGGCAGACTGTTTTATTCACATTGATCTGTCTATTATTAGTCAGTTTGCATGTTGCCTAGGAATTTAACCTCTCTGGTTGAAAAGGTTGATGTTTCTGGCTCATATCCCAAAAGCAAACAACAAATGGTGCTAACATACATTGAATCTGTTTGAAAGCAGTAAATATTTTAGCAATCCCTGCCTATGGATACAAAAAATACATATTTCATTTTTACCTTTTTTATACATTTTTAAACGCACCTTCTCAAAAGCTCTCACATGGCCATCAGGATTGACTGATGGCACCAGATGAATTCGTGTCTCATCCACAAGGTGGCGCACTCGAGGGTTGCCATCTTTATACTCTCTACACAGGTACTGCATGAGCATTAGAAGAAGCACCCGTCCCAAAGCCTCATTACCATGATAACCTGCTGTATATCTGAACTCTGGCTCTCCTAGGGGAAAGATGATGGTATGTTCATCAATTGGATAATGAACACACATAGTTTGTTTCTCCTCCTCGTTTTATGTTAAAATTTCAAAACTGATAACAAATCATTTAATGACTAGTACCTGTAATATAACCAAAATGGAATAATAATACTGGGCCTCATTTATGAAACAAACGTTTTTGGCCGTTTCCAAGCAAAACTTGGCATTTATCAATATTGACGTGAGCGGTGGCTACAATCAAATCTCACGTCAGGTCTCAGCTCATGTACGCAAGTTTTTGACTTAGCATGAACTTGCGTGCAGCATAGTAAATCTGGTGGAGAATTGTAATAAGAGCATTTTGATCAATTAGATTATTTTCCCAGATTAGAATGTCAAATAATATGTATATTTTTTTCAAAAATTAAATTAGAATAGATGGGTGTTTGTGACCCATTAAAAACCATACAATAATGCTTTTTTCAGGGATTTACCTTGACATGGGCAAATAGCAGCATAAACAAAAGAACATGAGGATTCATATCATGCACCTGCAGCGCTTCTGTGAACTGAGAAAAACTGAATAAAATCAGTCTACAGGCTATAAAAGAAATAGAATAAATAGGACTACACAACATATATTTAATTTAAATAATTAACAGATTAACAAAAGAAAGATACTGTGTGATGCTCGTTTTTGGGACGCATTGTATTTGTTTCTTTATATCTTTATTTTATTAAATCCAAGTGATCGCGCAGGCGCCTCACGCACGCACACAACTTCAGTTCTAGCGTTTCTAACTTGACATTTCAGCCATTCATCATCAAACTAAATTGCAGACAACCAAACATAAAAGTTACACTACTCAAATTAAATGGCCCGCTGTAAATCAACGTGCCCAGCGCCCAAACCACACACATTTTTGTGCATGTGAAGGATACTGTTTTACGTGGATACTGGAACACGAGTGAAGTAGGCCTACAAAGCCTTAATTGTTTACATAATGAAAAATAACTTAGCATCCAAAATGTTACATGCAAATATAGAAACATATTTGGATTATTGCCAAATGAGAGAGGTAAGCCCATTAGTTTCGCTTTAGCCTAAAAAACTAATTTTGGCTTGACTTATGTTGTTTATAGCTAATGAATGCCACTAATTTATGTTTTATTTTATATTTTAATATGTAATTTATAGCTTTTTTTTTAAATTCTTGTCCTGTTCTGAATACCGTTAAATTTAAAGGATTTTTTGTGAAGGGAACTAGGCCTATGAATACGGAAGAGGATTAGGGCCAAGCAATAATAAAAAAATAAAATCATCTCGAGATTAAAGTGGTTAAATTTCGAGAAAAAACTCGTAAAATTGAGAAAAAAGTCGGAATAAAATGTTGAGAATAAACTCGTTAAATTTCGAGAAAAAAGTCGAGATAAAATGTTGAGAATAAAGTCATTTTATAATTTAATATAATAATATAATTTAAATATAATTAAATATAATTTAAACTCATTAAATTATGAGTTTATTCTCAACATTTTATCTCGACTTTTTTCTTGAAATTTATCTACATATTTCTCATAATTTAACGAGTTTGTTCTCGTAATTTAATTACTTTTTTCTCGTAATTTAATGACTTTATTCTCAACATTTTATCTCGACTTTTTTCTCGAAATTTAACAAGTTTTTTCTCGTAATTTAACGAGTTTATTCTCAACATTTTATCTCAACTTTTTTCTTGAAATTTAACGAGTTTTTTCTCGTAATTTAATGAGTTTATTCTCAACATTTTATTTCGACTTTTTTCTCGAAATTTAACAAGATTTTCTCGAAATTTAACAAATTTAATCTTGAGATGGTTTTATTTTTTTATTATTGCTTGGCCCTAATCCTCTTCCGTATATGAATGTTTCGTTTTATTTACCGGTATTAAATAAACATATAAATTAATGTAATTGTTTGCAATTACAAGGTTAACAGGTGTTTTTGGTGTAAAATTAATTTCTCTCTCATGAGATTACTTCTCTGTGTTGTAAACTCTAGGGACGAGGCTTCTAAACCATGAATTTTTAGGAGCGTGATATTTAAATGACAATTGTTTTCAGCCGCCACTTTTATCAACCTACGATCAATTCATACGCTAGGATTGACAGCGTACAAATGTTTGATAAATCAAATGTGAACCCTGCCGCAAGACGATGTCTGTGCTCGGATCTGCGCTCGTTTCTACGCCAGATTGGCCCACTGTGTCTTCCATATCTACTCTGATGTTCCTCACCTGTTTCGTGCATCCCAGGGTTATCAGTAATTTCCATGGCATAAATTTCCAGACCTTTAAAGCTCTTGCCCAAACTGTAGAACCTAGTGATGTTGGGACACTCCTCAGAAATGGATTTCATGAGCTGTGACAACAAGAAAAATCTAATTTTTATTTTTATGTGATTACCACACATTTAATCATTTGTTGATATCCATAAGCCTACAAAACTTCGGTGTAACTCAAATATGCGCTACACCTTGAATCTTATGGCTTAGAAACACAGAAATTCTCTGGCAGCCACCCACAATATCGTAGCATGATGGTGAGATTTACAATTTCTTAAACATAAGCTCTCGTTTGTTCTTATATCTTTTTTGCCATTCATGAACTTTTAAGACTCCAGGCTCTCCCATCACCTTCTCCATGTCTAGGTAGTTGTGATGGGTGTAGTCCAGGTCATCTCGATGTGTCACTTCATTCTGACTTTGGTACTGGCTGAGAGGATCTAAGTAAAGAACAAATGCACAATGTTGATTAATGTACTTATAATTAATATACTTACAGTCAAACCAAAATGTATTCAGACACCTTGAACATTTCATTCATTAATACAGTTTATTCACTATAGTTTAAAAAAATAGTAATAAATATGACAATCTTAATTATGTCAGATAACACTTAAGCAAAACATGGTCAGGTCAAAGTGTCTAAATAATTTTTGGTTCCAAATTATCAATTTTACACTGTATGATTTTTTGGGTATAATATATGTCACAGTTTACTTTATTTGGCTATCCTCACTTACATAAATGAACTATAGTGTCCTGCACCCACTAGTAAAAATATATCAAAAATGTCTGAATAATTTTTGGCTTGACTGTATATAATAAACTGTTGATGCTCAAAAAAACTAAATAAATAAAAATAAAACAAACTTTTTCAGCATGCAATGCAATGCACAAAAAAAAACAGACTTCCCAGAAGCGCCTGTGTTGAGTCTAATTAAAGGTTCTGAGTCTCACCTGGTACTGGACAGCCCAAAACCTCCATTCTCATACACATGGTACCATTCCAGCTCTGTGGTAAGATACGGATGTAACGTGCCACTACCGGCTCCATAAACTGAGACAACACTGGGGTGTTTTTATCTGAGTTGCCAAAGAATAACTGAGAGCAGAGCGAAAGAAGACAAAAAGTGACTCAATGACTAAACAGTTTTAGTTGAATATTTTTTTTAATTACATATTGTATAATATCATGTGCTGCACTTTAAGCATGGCCTATAATAACATGGGTATAGAACCATATTAATGTATTTGCATACTTTAGTATGATGCTTTATTGTAAAACCATTCATATAATCATAATTGATGTAAAAAGTCATATACTTGTACATTAATTCGACTTAGTACATTTTAATTTTAGAGCAACTATGTAACATTTACCTGAACTTTAGGTTTGGCTGAAGTTAAATTAACATTTATTGTTTAACTACAAAAGTTTGAGATCAAATAATAAATGGGTCTCCTTTCAATATCAGGGTCACGGACCCCCAGCTGAAAATCCCTGTCAAGTTAATTAAGCATCACAGAAAGATCTGGAAACCAAAAGAAGAAGAGAAAATGGTGGCAATCAGGCAACTTACCCATTCGGCATATCCATCATCAAGGACAGTCCATTCTCTGCTGTCGTTACTAAACGCTACATAATAGGTAGACACATAGTCGCTCCTGAAACAAAAAAACAATAACAAGTACTGTAGACATAGACTGTTTAGATAGTTTGGTAGTTCTTAAAATCAATTAACCACAGAAGTAATTTTTTGATGTCTCTCTTACTCTAAGGGGTCATCTCGACCTTGGGTGATAACGCCAGTGAACTCTGTTAGTGTACGTGCGTCCAGTTCAATCCAGTGGATCTTCTCTTCAGGGTTAGCACACCATGCCCCACCATTCATATCATCTTCATCACCAGACGCCTGTTACATGAACCAATATGATCACATTGACAACATATCACATTTCTTATACATTTCAGTATTCAGTCTATACATTTGAGTATCTGTGCATATATTTATACCTGAATATTAAGACGAGCTCTGTGTGAGCCATAGCGATGTTGATAAACAGAGGAAGTCAGCAGTTGATCATTGTCTATGCGATGAGACTCCATACCCAGAGGAGGACAAACTGATTCAGCAAGACACAAATCACAGGAAGAAAATAATATGGATGAATGTGTGCTACGTCCTAACATGATATGTTTGCTGAATAAATAAATGTTAATGTAAATGTGATTGACACAATATGTTCTAGTCCAGACTGAAATCAGTTTATCTGTGCTTTCACACTAAGCACTGTGCAACACTTTTCTGATTCTGACTTTTCTGATTATTTCAATTTGTCATTTTATTTATACTTGTCCTTTCCTTTGTGTTCTGAAATGTGTTCCAAGTAATTTTTAAATTATTTTGTTTTATTTTTTATCATTATTATTTTGTGTATTACTTTATTCATTTTTATTTCTTCTATAATGTAAAATTGACAGTATGTATAAATATGTACATATATACTTAATATTAGTTTTAACTATCAAGGTAAATGGAAACTATAAACAAGACTTTGCAGAAACACAATAAACTCATCAAGATATAATTAAACTTATATTTAAAAATTTTTATTCAAAACAATTTGCTCTGCCACTTATTGTCTTCATTCAGAGTAGAGCGCATTAAGATGAAAGACTACATCCATGCATCTGTTTCATGAGCAGGGAGGACATTTGGAATTTTCTTTGAAAAGAACCAGCTGTTGAATTAAAGCAGGATTTGGCAGGATTCAGCATCTGAAATAACTTTAAAACAGCTGAAGTCTTTCACAGTGTTTTAAGGTATCCTATTCACTTGAACGTAATGAATGCTTCATCAAGATCTCACTATTTAAATTACATTTATGTTAACATTATATCTAAGACGCTACAAACACAAGACATTGAACTGAACGCCAGGGTTTTGCTTGAAGGAACATATTTGTTTGGTAAGATCTGTGGCCAGAACTGAGAGCTGGGGGTGCTCTTATATAAGTTTGTTGCATGTCAGTATTTTTTTATTTATTCACAGTTCCTGAGTGTATTTATTGTCCTATGTTATCTATTAAGTGATGGAGCTAATGGCAAGCATCCCATATGGCTACATGGCCAAACCGAGTCCCACCACTTACTTTTAGGCTCTCTGTACACGCGTGGTGGAGGTTTCTGAATCCTGCGTTCTCTCTCCTCCTCTTCTTCATGCCTCTTCTCTTCTCTTTCTGAGGAGACAAATTATTGGGAGAAACACAAAGTACACCATTAATACTATGGATTCATGAGCAAAACATGAAAATAAAGCTGGTAGTTAACTGCTGGTAGTCAGTGTTGTTACTGTTATCTAACTAAGACTATTAAAAACATTTTTGGTAATTAAACTTAAACTTAAAATTATTCCACGTGCATTTAAAGAGCATCCTTCTACAGTGATGTCTATTCAAAAGTAGCTGTATATTTTAACTAAAAAACAACATTTAAATCTTTTTGCTAATTTTTTATTCAATTATAGGAGGTGTTTTACCAGTGCACATTTCTTGAAAATGAATTAACATTTTAGCCTACTAGCTTATCTCTAACTGGTTAAGCAATGTTTTGATCAGATAGAACAGACATTGTTTTTGTTCAGCCATTGAGGAAGGAGGTAAAATTCTATTGGTGTATATTCACATTTTGATGACTGTGAATGCTAACAGATGGCTTTCTCCAGTTATTAAACTTCCAGTTATTAAATTTCTCTGAAATTCCAGTTATTAATGTATATAAATCTCCTTGGCACATACAAACAGAGCAATGTTTAAAAGAGCACCACAGAGCAACACTTCATAGTAGGGATACACTGAAATTTTGGCTACCTAAATGTTTCGGCCAAAACAGCTATTTTCGATTTCGGTCCGAAATGGTTTTGGAGGGCCAAAATCAGTGACTAAAACAGGCATTTAATTAGCTTCACCGATGCCACATTTTGACTGTGTTCAGTGTCTATTTCGTGCACACAATTTGGATAAGCTATATTAGTTAAACATGTCAGCTGTGTGGACACTAGCCCAGGATTGACGATATTAATTTCTTGATTTTAATTGGTAATGATATAGTTTTTATCTACAATCATTTAGTTTGTGCTGTTTTTGTTGATGCGTGAACAAACTACTAAACTAAACATTTGTAGCATGTCTGCCATCCGATAACTGCAAAAAACTTTGTACTTTGTTACTTTTAATATCAGTTGACAAAAAAGACAAAACACAATATGAATGAAAATTCTAGAAAAAGTGGGGCCTACGCAACACTAGCATTCCACATAATGATAAGGGGCCTACCACCTGAGACAATGGCACCAGGGAGACTAGCAATAGCCTGCTACCTTAGCTGCTATCTATCTTGCACTGATCAAGTGCACGTGAACTGATCATCTCATCTCCTCTTTACTACTAGTTACAGCACAAAATAAACATGGGTGAACACTAGAAAGATACATTCCTATTTACAGAAATGAATCCTGTCTCATGTAATCACCCAATCAGTGTTTCAACCAGGGAAAGACGTCAATAAAACAGCTTCTAGGCAATACAATGTCACTTAACATTACATTTATCTCAAGAAAGCTATTCAATGTCCAATGTTATAGCATTTTGCTAAATATATGCACACTGTATAACACTATATTTTTACTTAACCTGTTAATGATGTCTTCATTATTTAATGACTAAATCTGTCATGAAAATAAGTTATTACAGTTTATTATCATTTAAATGTTCATATTTCACCAACAAACTGGAGTAGAAACAATTATCTTTCTGAGGAGACAAATTATTGGGAGAAACACAAAGTACACCATTAATACTATGGATTCATGAGCAAAACATGAAAATAAAGCTGGCAGTTAACTGCTGGTAGTCAGTGTTGTTACAGTTATCTAACTAAGACTACACTCACCTAAAGGATTATTAGGAACACCATACTAATACTGTGTTTGACCCCCTTTCGCCTTCAGAACTGCCTTAATTCTATGTGGCATTGATTCAACAAGGTGCTGAAAGAATTCTTTAGAAATGTTGGCCCATATTGATAGGATAGCATCTTGCAGTTGATGGAGATTTGTGGGATGCACATCCAGGGCACGAAGCTCCCTTTCCACCACATCCCAAAGATGCTCTATTGGGTTGAGATCTGGTGACTGTGGGGGCCATTTTAGTACAGTGAACTCATTGTCATGTTCAAGAAACCAATTTGAAATGATTCGAGCTTTGTGACATGGTGCATTATCCTGCTGGAAGTAGCCATCAGAGGATGGGTACATGGTGGTCATAAAGGGATGGACATGGTCAGAAACAATGCTCAGGTAGGCCGTGGCATTTAAACGATGCCCAATTGGCACTAAGGGGCCTAAAGTGTGCCAAGAAAACATCCCCCACACCATTACACCACCACCACCAGCCTGCACAGTGGTAACAAGGCATGATGGATCCATGTTCTCATTCTGTTCACGCCAAATTCTGACTCTACCATCTGAATGTCTCAACAGAAATCGAGACTCATCAGACCAGGCAACATTTTTCCAGTCTTCAACTGTCCAATTTTGGTGAGCTCGTGCAAATTGTAGCCTCTTTTTCCTATTTGTAGTGGAGATGAGTGGTACCCCGTGGGGTCATCCGCCTCAAGGTTGTGCGTGTTGTGGCTTCACAAATGCTTTGCTGCATACCTCGGTTGTAACGAGTGGTTATTTCAGTCAAAGTTGCTCTTCTATCAGCTTGAATCAGTCGGCCCATTCTCCTCTGACCTCTAGCATCAACAAGGCATTTTCGCCCACAGGACTGCCGCATACTGGATGTTTTTCCCTTTTCACACCATTCTTTGTAAACCCTAGAAATGGTTGTGCGTGAAAATCCCAGTAACTGAGCAGATTGTGAAATACTCAGACCGGCCCGTCTGGCACCAACAACCATGCCACGCTCAAAATTGCTTAAATCACCTTTCTTTCCCATTCTGACATTCAGTTTGGAGTTCAGGAGATTGTCTTGACCAGGACCACACCCCTAAATGCATTGAAGCAACTGCCATGTGATTGGTTGATTAGATAATTGCATTAATAAGAAATTGAACAGGTGTTCCTAATAATCCTTTAGGTGAGTGTATTAAAAACATAGGCTGTCAGTGACAGCATTCCCTATGGCCAACAGCCCAAGCTATAAGCCTCAAAGAGGCCTTCCACAGAAGGCCTACCAAGGCCGCTCAAAGGCTTCTGGGACCAAACTTCTTTTCAGAGAAAAGAGGGTACCTCTAAGGGAATGTAGCCAGGGGGCCCAAAGGAACCCTAGCCAGTCACTTGTCAGGGGAAACAGGGTCAACCCTGAATGCCACCAGGGAGGCCGACCTGGTCTCACTAAAGCAACCTAGTCTTGGCCAACAACCAGTCTGATCACAGAGGCTCAAATCACATTCACGGGGCCTACAACTCAGAAAGACACGTGGAACCAGCTCTAGTGGCAATTTCTAAGCTCTAAGGGAGCCATATATAGAACCAAACTATCCAGTGAGGTTAACTATTTAGATCAACCTGAGCTTAATTCTATTCAAAACATTCCAACAGGCAATGTACTCAGTAAAACACTTAAAACTCTTTAAGCAAGAGGAGTACAAAACTCCGACAACATGCTCCAAAAGAGGCCCAAACCGAGCCTACTACTCCAGAAGACACGGGCGTCAGCCAGTCGCAGTGTAAATATTAAACCATCACAAACCTGTGCCATCATGTTCCTAAAGGAGGCCAAAATGGGGCTTGCGACTCCAGAATTTGTCTAAGCTCTAAGGGAGCCTAATCTGAGAACCCAACTATCAAGTGAGGTTACCTAGCTTACCTCAACGTGAGCTTAAATCTACACATTCCAACAGGCAATGTACTCAGTAAAAACACTCTTAACCCATGTAGTAAGGGGAGTACAAAGAATATATGCTACATGCTCTGAAGGAGGCCTGAACCGGCCTACTACTTCAAATAAACACGGGCAAAAAACCTGTGGCAGTGCTAGTTCTAAGTGAGCAAAACTCTGACCAAACGTCTACCAACAAAACTTGTGACACAACAAGCTATTGTGCTCAGAAGGAGGCTTAGATCAAAACCTTCAACTCCAAACAATGCAATCAACTCTTGTGGCAGTGTTCAAACTCCAAGGGAGCTACAAAAGAACCAAACTGAATAGTGAGGTTCCCCAAACAAACTCAACCTGAGCTATGCATTCCAGCAGGCCATGTACTCAGTAAAAACACCTTTTACCCTTAAAGCAAGGGGAGTACAAATTAGTCACCATGCTCTGAAGGAGGCCAAACCAAGCCTACTACTACAGAAACAGGTGCTAACCTGTGGCAGCAACAGAGTTACAGCTCACACTGTGTAGGGCAAAACTAGAACTTAAAGCATTAAAGTGCTTTACTTTTCATTCATACCATTCTGAAACTCAAGGATGGACGCTTTTCACCAAACCAGAAGTTCTTACATCTGTTCTGAACCCTAGGGAACGCGAGCTAAATCAAAGCTAACACCGTTACACTCAAGCTTGAATGTTAATTCAAGGGGTTCAGGGGAAAAGACAAAACACAATATGAATGAAAATTCTAGAAAAAGTGGGGCCTACGCAACACTAGCATTCCACATAATGATAAGGGGCCTACCACCTGAGACAATGGCACCAGGGAGACTAGCAATAGCCTGCTACCTTAGCTGCTATCTATCTTGCACCTACACCAAAGTGGTAATGGGCCTTGGCCTGACAACTCTGATAAGAGGAGGCCAGAACTAGGAAAACTATAAAACCTGACAAGGGAAGTAATAAAAAGGGTGAAATGATTTAGTATATCACCTGAACCCTAGTTCTAGTCTAGGCCTATAGGGCCACACATAAGCATAGATCTGCCTGGGGCTTAAACTCAGCCTCTAAACTCTCACTAGAGAAGAGGCTACTCTCTAAAACAAGAGCTCAGAGGAGCAAAGCTCAACCCAAGCCAAACAATGTCAGGCGGCCCAGGAGGCCGATGCTAAACATAGATCTATCTGAAGCAAAGACTGTAAAGAGATGGACCACCGAAACAGAGCGGGCTTTACAAGCCTGTTTCGAATGGACTGATTCAAGTGTTTTTGAAGCTGCTGCCACCGATCTGGACGAGCTCACAGAGACTGTAACTTCATATATCAGTTTCTGTGAGGATTGGCAAAGAGGAATTATTCCGATAAACTTCGGAATCAGTTCTCTTCCAATGACACGGCTTCAGTGTGGAAAGGTCTGAAAGTCATCACCAACTACAAGACACTATCCCCCAGCTCTGTGGTGAAACAACAACTGGCAGACGATCTGAACGAGTTTTATTGCAGGTTTGAAAAATCACCATTAACACCTCCTGTAACCCCCGTCTCCCCCACACCTGCAATTCAGTTCAGTTCAGAAAGAACAAGAGAAGAAAGGCACCAGGCCTAGACAGCGTTTCACCAGCCTGTCTGAAAACCTGCGCTGACCAGCTGGCCCCCATCTTCACACAGATCTTCAACAGATCACTGGAGCTGTGCGAAGTCCCCTCATGCTTCAAACGCTCCACCATCATCCCCGTCCCAAAGAAACCCAAAATTACTGGACATAATGACTACAGACCTGTGGCTCTAACGTCTGTGGCCATGAAGTCATTTGAAAGACTAGTTTTGGCTTATCTGAAGGACATCACTGGACCCTTACTGGACCCCCTGCAGTTTGCTTACCGAGCAAACAGGTCTGTGGATGATGCAGTCAATATGGGACTGCATTATGTTCTCCAGCATCTGGACAGACCAGGGACTTATGTGAGGATCCTGTTTGTGGACTTCAGCTCTGCTTTTAACACCATCATCCCATCACTCCCCAAGCCCAAATTAACTCAGCTCTCCGTGCCCACCTCTGTCTGTCAGTGGATCACCAGCTTCCTAACAGACAGGCAGCAGCTAGTGAGGCTGGGAAAATTCTCATCCAGCACCCGCACCATCAGCACTGGTGCCCCTCAGGGCTGTGTCCTCTCCCCACTGCTCTTCTCCCTCTACACCAACGACTGCACCTCTAAAGACCCCTCTGTCAAGCTCCTGAAGTTTGCGGACAACACCACACTGATCGGCCTCATCCAGAACGGTGACGAGTCTGCTTACAGACTGGAGGTTGAACAGCTGGCTGTCTGGTGCAGTCTTAACAACCTTGAGCTCAACAAGCTCAAGACAGTGGAGATGATCGTGGACTTCAGGAGAAACCCCCCTGCTCTCCCCCCACTCACCATCATGAACAGCACTGTGACTGCAGTGGAGTCATTCAGGTTCCTGGGCACAACCATCTCCCAGGACCTGAAGTGGGACAACCACATTGAGTCCATTGTGAAAAAGGCCCAGCAGAGGTTGTACTTCCTTCGCCAGCTGAGGAAGTTCAACCTACCACTGGAGCTGCTGAAACAGTTTTACTCTGCCATCATTGAATCCATACTTTGCACTTCTATATCTGTCTGGTTCAGCTCAGCTACCAAATCTGACCTCAGAAGACTACAGAGGGTAGTCCGGTCTGCTGAGCGAATCATTGGTACAACCCTCCCCTCTCTCCAAGAACTGTACTTATCCAGATTGAGAAAAAGGGCAAAGAAAATCACTCTGGACCCCTCACATCCAGCACACTCCCTCTTTGAACTGTTGCCATCTGGACGATGCTACAGAGCTCTGAGCACCAGAACGAACAGACACAGGAACAGTTTCTTCCCTCAAGCAATTCATCTCATGAACACTTGACAAACACAGAACACACAACACTATTATACATTTACTTAATAACATACTTATTTATATTTCAATTTGCACACACCATAACTGTACATACAAATTGTCTATATTATATATTGTTTTTTGCACTTTGTCTATCTTGTATATTGGTAAATTATTCTTCTATTCTTTTTATTATCTGTGTCTTGTCTTGACACTGTTACTCTGTTGCACCGTGGAGCTTCTGTCACTAAAACAAATTCCTAGTATGTGTAAACATACCTGCAATAAAGCTCTTTCTGATTCTGATTCTGTATGGGTTCTTTCATGCCTTCTCGATGTCAACATGAAGATCAGGAAGGAATGGAAGGCTCACAGGGGCTGCTGTGTTATGGCCAGAAAGAAACCGCTTGTCAAGCCGTCCACGTGCGGCCCCTTTCTTAACACGCTTCCAAGGCAGCTGCAGCCTGCCAGAAGCGTGCTCGATAACATCAAGCAGCTCCACATACGCAGGGCAGGGAGGCTTTGAAGTCTCAGCAGGCTCACCTGCTTCCTCTTCAATAGCCATCTCCTGCTCTCTTGGGCTTTATGCCAGAAGAGCACGCGCTGCTGGATCTGATGATGTCAACGAAAGGACATCATGATCATCCAGCAGCTCATCCTCGTCAGCCACTGAGGGTTGAGAGAGATTTACACCTCTCTCAAACTCCTCAGTAAGCTCCACCTGAGAACCCCATGATTTCAGCCGCCGCTCTGCCTCAGCACGGGCGGGGCCAGAACCAGCAGGCACAGATGCCAGCTCCTCTCCCCTCGAGAAGAGGGCCAGACGAGAGCGGAGCATCCTAATAGGCAATAAACAATAGGCTCACAATTCACACAGACAGCGCCCTCAAGCACTGTCCGTGCGTGCTCCTCCCCCAGACAGAAAATGCAAACCATTCGTTGACCATCTCTGGTCAACGATTGTGTGCGTCACCGGGTGTCATAAACCTGGGACACAGATCCACACACTTCCTGAAATGTTTGTCAGACATAGTAATTTCTCTTACCAGATTCGAAGTAATTGCAATCAGACAAAACAGTCCCTGAAGACGATGAGATACTGACTGCTTCTCTAGGTGCTCCTTTTATACTTCCGGGTCTTTAATGATGTCATAGGCTGTTGCTGGCCAATAGGATTGGTGAGATTTGATAATTGCTTTCAGACACCGGTTCACGTTATGACGTTCCCCCATATACATTTTTAAACGCAGTGTAGAGTTCCCTTTCGAAAGGGAACTAGTATGATGAAACTAGCAGTTAATTAGGGGTAATCAGTCATACTTATCTGTATCAAATCATACCAATCAACGATTTTATGTAACTGACTTAAAAAAGATATGTACAGTCTTAAAGAAAACAAATTGACTAACTTGTAAGACTAGTCTTAGCAGTTTATGCAACTGGCCCCTGAACCAGCTAATCAAGGTATACTAGACATACTAGAAACTTCCAGGCAGGTGAGTTGAGTCATGTTGGAGCTAAACTCTGCAGGACCGAGTTTGGACACCCCTGCCATAGATAAATCAACCTACAAATGTCTTGCTAATAGACACTGAAATTGGATAGGAGAATATATTTTGAAAAAATATACACAAGAAAATAATACACTAGCTTTTACAAAAAGTTAGGTAAGCAGTTTGAAGAGAAACACGCACATGAACCTGAAACCAAATATCTTGATCAACTTTTGACAAACAGTTCACAATCATCTGGAATGCTCTGGATCCCCATTTCCAAGAAACATTTATCTTTACAATCTAGAGATGAGAGGATGTACAGTAATATAGATTTGTGCCCCGTAAATCTGAAGATTATAGTTCTTAACAAGCTCAAATACCTGCCGCAATAACATAATTTCAAGCAAAACCAGTTGAGAAGCCATGATCTAGAACAGTGTTTCTCAACCAGGGGTCCATGGACCCCTAGTGGTCCTTGACATAATGCCAGGGGGTAAAATCAGTGGTCTCAAACTCAATTCCTGGAGGGCCACAGCTCTGCACAGTTTTGCTCTAACCCTAATCAAACACCCTATCCAGCTAATCAAGGTCTTCAGGATTACTAGAAACTTCCAAGCAGGTGTGAGTTGTAGCTGGTTGGAGCTAAACTGTGCAGAGCTGTGACCCTTCAGGAGTTTGAGACTAGTTATAAAATATCTGAATATGAATTTTTGTATATTTTGTCATTTGACATGTTCCCATAAAAGAAGAAGATAATATATGAATAATATAACTGATGAAATGACTAAATATAGAACAAGTCAACTAGTAAATTATACTTGATTGCATTTGGTCGTCACAAAGGCATTAATGATACCAATGAGCCAATTTTATTCTGGGGTCCTTGAGGATGGTTCCAAATATGACAGGGGTCCATTACTCAAAAAAGGTTGAGATTCACTGATCTAGAACATCAGTACACTAAAACCCGAACATTCTTATCTAGTTACTTATTAGAAACATATGTTTGTTTGTTTGTTTTTTGTTTATAAAATAACAGCTTCAAAATTTGTGCTTTTGATATGGGTGTGTGTAATTCACGTTGTCGAGCAATACGTTCAAGTATCGTACTACAGACCTTATTTAACACATAAATTATAAACCCCCATAATATAAAACCCCCATAGGAAAATCTTGAGGGAACCAGTGGTGTATTAGTCTTCCTGGTATTGACATCATTCCTGCACCCCTCTATAACTATGCTGTGGCATAGACAGTGTGTAATTATTTTACATCAGGTTTAAATATATTGCAGATGATTTCTAATGTATTCTCATAAACCATAAATGTCCTTGTCCATAAGAGGACAGATAATTTATACTGACTTTCCCCAGTATTATATTCCTCTCTTTGACTCCTTTTACAAACTGATTAACGAGATATAGTTATTTTCAGTGGTAATGCCACAGATGATGTTAGAAGAGCTTAACTTTTGTTAAACCTGGAACATTTCTCTCAAGATCTCTCAATCTCTATTTCTCAGCTCGCTTTCTTATTTTGGTTTATATTCAACAATATCATGCATATAAAAATTGTTTTAATTTCTGCTCAATCCAGTATAAAAGATTTTGGTCAGTCTGTTAGGAACCAAAACTTAAAAATTAGTTCATGGGAACAGGGTCAGAGTTCACAGTTGTTAATGAATGCTTGTCATTCAGTAATTTCCTGCAACTGTCGGTCTATAATCATGTGTAAGCAGAATGTAGGGCAGCTGGAAGACAAAACAGAGGTGATTGTCATGCTAACTGTGTTATTAATTTGTAGTGCAGATTTTTTTTTCAAGTTCAAGACAAACCAAATGGAATGAACAATGATTTAGCAAAAAAAAATATGTAATTGTACTTGTGTATTGTATGTCCAAATATCTGATTGAAACCAATGATATTCCAATACTACACTGGAATAAACAACACAGTTTCTACACTATTATTGTGGTAAACTGAATAACACACTAGGTAGTTATGGTCCTCTAAATTGTATTGTTGTTCAGAATATCAGGCTGCTGCGTTCTAGTGCCTATGGCTGAATCATGTTCAGTACAACATAAAGTTTTAGTTGAGAACACAGCAAAAACTATAAACTTTATTCATTTGAGGATAAAACGCTGTACCTCTTTCCACTTGTTCTTTTCTCTCCCCTTCCCTCTCCTCTTCCAGTTTCTTTTCTGATGACAAAACAAAAAAGTAAGGGTGTAAGTGAGAGCATAAAAATAACAGAGTCAGTATCATACATTAAGCAAGTACAGCAGGATTCAAAAGTCTAAGACCACCGAGTTTAAAAAAAATTAAAACAAAGAAATGATATAATTAATTTGTAATGAATAAGAAATATTCAAAATTTTGAGCTTTTAGGTTACAAATCAGATAAGTAAATCTGTGACATGGATCATGTGAACACATTAGTACTGTAGGTCGGATTGAAGCAGAAGATGCTCTTTGGATCATTCTTAAATCATGCTGGAAAACATGATTGTCATGTTTCAGTTTGTGTTTGGACTTTGTTTGTATTTTGATCAGCTCCTTTGTTCATTTTCCCGCCACTCCTTTGTTTCTATGGTCACCCTCATTGAGTTCACTTGTCCCAGCTGTGTCTGATTTATTAACCTCGTTAGCTCTCCTGTTTCCTTTGTATTTAAGCCCTTAGTTTCTGTCCAGTCTTTGTCTAGCTTTGTTTATGTTACTTTGTGTATATAGTTAGTTTTCCTGGTGATTTTCCCTGTTCCTTGTTCAGTTTACTCCATTAAAAGTTCTTGACGATATCTACTTCGTTGTGCGTTTAAATACTACACCACCAATCATGACAATGATCATGATGTTTTACAGAAACGTGGAGTTCTTGCAGCTAGAGTGCTGTTATCATTAAAGCAACAGAGGGCAAACCAAATACTAAAGTCAGAATATGTAAGAGAATGCTGGCTGAAAGTCATATTTCCAAATTAAGTGAATTACTGTAGATATAGACTGAATCAGATAATCAAATCAAAATTGTTTCTGACACATTTGTCCTCAAGGCTACAATCTTTTCCTGGAATTCTGTTTTTATGCCCTAATAAAAACAGACACTGTCTGCTTTGTTTTAGTCCTGGACAGAGTTTTGTTACTTAATAAAAATTCTCTTTATCTAAGATAAGTGCTTCATGCACCCCATATCATCTTGCCTCTTAAAACCTGATAACAAGGTAAAGTACATAAGGGTTTTTGTTTTTGTTTCTTGAGTAAGATTTAGTTGGGGAGGAGACGCAAGACATTATAGAATTCTGGTTGAAAAAAAAACAAACATTTCCACTGACATTTTCATTTAACGGCAACATGATTTTAAATGATCAGCTTCACCTTAAGCGGCACCTCTGTGTCTCTGAAAGTACTTATTTAAGGGCAGAAATAACAGGCCACACTGTCTGAACTCTCATTAAGACAAGAGGGAGGCCAACACCTCTCACTGTATGTTTGTTTTCTTTTCAAAATGGAATATCAAAGAAGTATGTACTGTACCATGTCCATATTCATATTCTTCATACCAGTTGTTTTCAAATGGAGGGACGGTGGGCTCCTCTGTGACAAAAGAAAAGAAATGTAGGTTAAATTTGTGAGATTTACTGAGAGTACAGTAGAGAAACTTTAATGACTCATAAAATGTTTGCTAAATGTCTGTTGCTGTTGGTTCACTGTCTTTTGTAAGAACCACACAAGACATTGTGGATTTTTAATGGTGTAAAAACAAGATCTTTCATGAGATGGGTGTATATTGTGGTAAAAGTTTTATTTGATTCACACACAAATTCATTGGGTGCTTAAATTCATTCCTTTGTAATAATAGAATAAACAGATGTATTTAAAAAGAAAAAAAAGCAGAAAACCATTAAACCAACTGCCCATTAAACCTACTTTTTTGTCAGTTTTTATTATGTTTTGGAGCTATAGTTACAATTACAAAATGTGTACTTAATGTAATTTTTAGACAGTAAGTTGTACCATTCTGCAATAATAGTAAAACAGAGAAGTAGCACAAGAATATTTCATAAACCATAGTTTATAATGCCATGTTATTTTGAGGAGGACACAGCAGTTAGAAGGAATGATCGCTTTACCTGTGGTAGTGAAACGCCAGTCATTGTCGGTAGAGCTGATCTCTTTGCCATCAGGGAAAGGCAGGTTTTCTGCCACCTCGTCTGTTGCCAAAGAAAATACATTTTTGAAACTTTATTAAAGTGTGTCCTAACTGACAATCAGTCATTTGTGCCTACCCAGGTGAAATTGAATGCACTAATGTACAAGCAAGTACAATAGTAGTACTTTTTTTTTTTTTTGCTAAATAAAATCATAAATAAAATGTAGTTATACACTATAAATACACTAATTATAAGTATATTTCTACTTCAGTAGTACTTCAGTGCACTTGAAAAAGTTTACTAAATACCACTAATACTTAAATTGATTTTAGTGCATTGAAATAAAATATACTATGAGTTTTATTTGTGTATTTCTTAAAGGGGACCTATAATGCCCCTTTTACAAGATGTAATATAAGTCTCTGGTGTCCCCAGATTGTGTCTGTGAAGTTTTAGCTCAAAATACCTGACAGATCATTTATTATAGCTTGCCAAATTTGCCCCTATTTGGGTGTGAGCAAAAACATGCAGTTTTTTTGTGTGTCCCTTTAAATGCAAATGAGCTGCTGCTCCCGGCCCCCTTTCCAGAAGAGGGCGGAGCTTTAACAGCTCGCGCTTTGGTTGCTCAACAACAACAAAGCTGGAGAATCTCACACAGCCAAAATGACAATTGTCAGTAACGGTGTTCAGCCTTACATTGTTCAAACCAGAGTCGGACACTGATGGAGAGACTCAGGAAGAAGTTACAATTTTTAGAATGCAACTGAACGTTTCTGATTGGTTAGTGGAAAAATGTATGTATTTGCTGTGGAGTTGATTCAACTTCTTTGATTCAATCTAGCATGTGCCGTCATGTTAATCATTTATGCAAATCCAGCATTGTATTAACCCTCGTTTGTGAAGCAGTCCGGCGTAAAATGACAGCATGGCAACAACACTCTTCTACAACAATTCTTCCTCTTCTCTAAAGCAGCCCAACATGGCCTCACCACCTTTTTTGCGTGTTCTCGGGGGAAGGGTTTATGTAAATTTTAGGGAAGAAGCTTGTTGTAGTCTCTACCAGTTGTTTGTTGTAGTCCATAAGCAGTGAATTTTGTAAAAGAAAATATCTTCCTTTGCATTGAACTTTTGAGTGTCGTAACTTTGCAGATGTTGTTTATGCTCAAACAGCAACATTACACACTAACTAAAGTTAAATCATAATCAACCACCCCTTTAAAAGTGTGCTTTGAATGCTTTAAAATTAGTTCAATCTTAGTAGACTTTTATATAATCCTAGTTTAAATTAAATTGATTTTATTAAAAAATATATTACTAATGTACTAGTTTTAAGCACATTTTCCCAACTGTGGTACTTAAGTAAACTTAATATAAATGCACTAATTAGCATTAACACTTAAATTGATTTTAAGTGTGGTCAGATAAAGTAAACCAAATATACAGAAGTGTTTTATAAGTGCATTACTTAAAAGTGTGTTATGAGTGCTTTACATAAACTTTTTGTGGATTTTTAAATATACGGTCACCAAGTTTTATTTTAATGGATTTATGAAAAATTAAATATGCAGGTTAAATGTGTACTAAAATTCATAAAGTATATTCATAAGTATACTTTTAGCACAAAGTATTTGAAGTGCTATATTTTATACATTTTAATGTGGGAAAAAGGTGCTAGTAATGACATACTAATAGTGTACTTGATTGTACTTGTTACAGTTCACTGGTTCACTCTGTCTCTCTGTGAGTGTGTGTTGCTGCTGATGAGCTGATCAGCGTTAGCTGGGTCTCATCAGTGCCGCTATTTAATGTCTGTGCATTTTGTCCTGTATTGTCAGATTGTTGGTGGGTTCGTGTAGCGTTAGTCCTGGCAGTGTTTGAGTCTCTCTGGCTTCGTTCCTGTTCTGGATATTCTGTCGAGGCAGTTTTGAATTACCTGTTGTATTCTTGTCGGAGGACTGTTTTGCCCATTGCAGTCTCTGCGCTACCAAGAAATACATTGCCACCTGCACCCACGACGTCTGACCCTTGCTATCTTTCCTGCTGCTATTTTTATTTCACATGACAGTACTATTTAAAGACACTATTAACATGTATATCACAAGTATATCATATAAAGGGAATATTAACATAGCTACAATACATTTGAAATTAATTATTTAAAATATGTAGGCAATACATTTATAAATACATTTTGTATAAATGTATCATATATTATTCTTATATTTTAAATAATTCATAAGTGTATTTATTAAGTCTGATGAGTACATTTAAAAGTGTATGAAAGATGGGTTCAAGTGTACTACAAGTGGTAACTAAATAAATTTTTTTAATACAGAGATAGTATGTTAAAACACATTTTAGTTCATATTCATGGTGTCTCAAAATAGCACAGTTGAGTACGCTTAGACGTTCTTAAGATTATCTTAAGAAGTACTAAAGAAGAATTTTTAGTATATTAGGTATAGAATTAGTGCACAAAAATAGAGCACTTTAAGTACATTATGGAAGTGTACTAAGTGTAGTGAAATAAAGTGTATTTTAGTGCACTTTTTTTCACCTGGGTATTGCTAACTAGCTTCAGGTCTTAATGTAAAAACATTCATTTTTGAAAGACTTACATCTGGCATCCCAATAATCATCATCATCAGCTGGACGGCCAGCAATCACAGAGGTTGTAGGTGTGGGCTCATCCACCTTCCAATAGTCATCGTCTTCAAATAAGTTAAAGGAAATGTTGATCATAATGAACAAAGTGGTGTTTATTTACACAGACATGAGTGATATTATGCTCACATGAGTCAGGATAAGGTTGGGAATACTCATCCGTGTCAGGAGGAAAATCTGTTGGGAAATCTGTGGTCTTCTCTGTCGGAGGGTTTGTAGGTTTTGCCGCTGTTGTTGTCTCTGCAGGAAATTCTATGGATACCAAACAGTCTTTGTGAGTGCAATTTATTTCCAGCCGTATTCCAGATCAAGGAATAAAATCTTTCAACTTGATCTTATTCCAGACACAGCAGGTTCTCTAAGGTTGTTTAACAATGATATATGCTTCTGTACAGTAGCGGCTCCTGACCGTAAATTTAGGTAAGGCAGATTCTGGGTCTTAGCGCTACTTTATGATAAATACTTTGTGAGCATTACATTTTAATCACTGAACACACGCAGACACTTTTGGCAGAGGTCTAACATCCTTGAGTTATTCAGCCTGAGGGTGGTCTAATGTTGATCGACAGGATTTAAGTACACACGACACACACATAGAATGCTATATTAGTATTGCCTTAATTATATAAATGCTATTAATTATATAAATGCTATTCACATTAGCACATTTAAACTTTCATTAATTTGATATGAAGAACAGACATGCCAACTAGATACTGACCTGATGCAGACTAATATACACATAGCTGAAGCAGACTGATATCCTCTTGGTCTGGAGCAAGGTTTAAGTAAGGCAACATGAAAATCAGCGGGACAGTCTAAAATCTGCCCCTAAGGCTCTCTATTAGAGCGCACTGCAATTAAATTTTTCACCACATATTTACATTGGAAAATTATGAGGCGCTGTAGAGCTGGGGAGGGCTCAGGCACCCGCTGCCCCGCTTAATATCATAATACAAGCCTGCCGAAGCCATATGCTAAATTTTTATATATCAAGCTCACTTTACAGATTAAAATAGTTACAGAATTGTTACAGAATGCTGAACACATTTACAATTTATTATTGATGCAGTTTATATAGTGTATGTTTGGGATGAACATTTTGGTGGGGTTCTGCCCCACCTGCCCTTACAGATGAGCCATGGCTGCTTCTGTAGAAGCCACAAGTCACTTTTTTTTATTTTATTTTTTGTAAATCACATCTCATAGCCGATTTTTGGGTGAAGAACTACACTACCCATAATTCCTAAAGAGAGATCCACCAATCAGAGAAATCCACCAACCAATCAAACATAAATTGTGTCACACAATATTTTGCAATAAACTTATTCAATAGTTTTAAATTGCATAGTTAATTTGTTTATTTGATTACATCATACGCAATGCTTCATGGGATGGGTAGTTAATTCATTTGTAAAAGAATTTAAGTACTCAGTCTTATACTATCTTTGACTCTGATTCTCATATAGCATTTTGAAATCCCCAAAGAGAAAATTAGTGGGGAAAATACTTCTCAAGGCAGTCAATGTTCTGCTCCAGTCACACCAAAATTCACAGAATCTAATTGAGTAAGTTATTTAATAAGAAGGGCTTCTCAAACCTTCATCCCAGTACTGGTCAGGTTCAGGGTCATAAAACTCCTCATCGTACTCAATGGGCACAGTGGTTGTGGGTGCCACAGCGGTGGTGGGTGCCACAGTAGTGGTGGTGGTGGTGGTGGTCTCCTCCCTGTTCTTCTTGCCTTTCTTCTTCCCACCCTTCTCTCCTTTGGCTTTCTTCTCGCCCTTGGGTTTCTTGGTGGGTTTAGGAACTTTGGGCTTCTTGGTGGGCTTGGGCTCTTTCTGTCGTTTTCCTCTTCCCTCCCTCTCAGTTTCTCTACGCATTCTCTTTACTTAAAGGACACAGAGAGAATGAAAGAGAAGGAACCAACTGGCAAATGTAACAATCTTGAATTTTGGAGCAAGTGAGAAGACTCTAGTTTATAGCTCAATCTTAGACCATAGCCAACACATGTAAAAGCTAATTGAAGGTTACTTTGTGGTTAGCCTCAGACTGTCGGATGCATATTGGACACAAAACTGTAATTTTCTGAAAACAGCAAGCTAATCTGATTGGCTACATTTATGCAATTTCCATTCCAGGGTTTACAGTTCATGTTTACAAAATACTGTTTTGCTACGATAGGCTCTCTTGGTTGTCACATGCAGGTCATTTGGTCTGTCTGTGTAGCCTGCTCTTGTCTAGAATAAGTTGCGAAGTGGATCATACTTTATACCAATA